>KN469380.1:21418-44632 GCA_000787095.1 Periophthalmodon schlosseri
GATCGTCCGCCCGCCCCTGGCCCCCCCGCCGACCCCGCCCGTCTCCGAGTGTGAGGTATACAGTACGCGCACACAAACGCCACTTCTCTTTGTCAAAACGGGAAAACAACGGAGCCGGGATCACGTTACGGGGAGCTGAGGAGCAGAGCGCGCCATAGAGATGCCATTGTTCGAAAGAGTACGCAGATACGTGTAGGTGGATGTGAGTATTGTGAGGGGAGATGTTGCAGCTTGAGGTTAAATAGTTTGTACAATGAAAACACGTTTATTTAATGGGGTCATTTTGGTTGGATTTCAACTTTTTTACTCGCGGGGAAGATCGGGAGGAAATGAACTAAGCACATTTGGGTTTAACTGTGTGCTGTCCGTAACAAAGACAAGATGATGAAATATAGATTATGAAATAGTGGTCCAAAGTTATTCCTCACTTACGTTATGTATTCTGAGCATCCTAATTATAACTCTCAGAGACCAGTGCAGAGTTTTGCTGTGACGGTAAAGCTAGCAGCAACTAGCATGCTAACGTGCGCTTCCTGATTATAGGACAATAAAATGCTTTCTAATTAGATGCAGGACACAGTTGACTTATTTTGACCTCAAGAGCTGCTTATACAATATGTTTGTACTGGACAAAGACAAATTTTGCTAAAATACAAAAATTGATTACAAAAAAAATTGGACATGACGGTCGAGTTGTTTATGGGCGACAGTAGCTCAGTTGGTAGAGTGCTGGTTGCGGTTCGATTCCCGCTCTCGACTTAAAAACAAAGAAAAAACATCATTAGTTGAGCGGTCAGATCGACTGACCCCTCAGGTTGGCAGAGATGGGGGCAAGAGGGGTTAAGTGTCTTGCCCAAGGACACCACGACAGCTCCCACAGACGAATGCTGTCGTTGTGTCCTTGGGCAAGACACTTAACCCCCCTCGCCCCCAGTGTCTGCGTACACTGGTGTATGAATGTGTGCGTGAATGGGTGAGCGGTTCCTTCAAGACGCTTTAAGTGCCTTGAAGGTGGAAATGCGCTATATAAAAATGTGATGTATAATGGTGTTTTGGATGATTATCCAATCAGAAAGCAGAATGAGCCTCACACGAGTCTCGCATTTGGGTTGCCAGTTTCAATGCCAGTTTCAATGTGTCTGTATTGCTGTGTTGTTGTTGTCTGTGCATATGTCAAACAAGCTCTGTGTTTGTGAAAAAGAATTTCCCCTCGGGGACAATAAAGTCTTAAGTCTATACCAATTAAGAAAATCAACAACTTTCAAATCGCTGTACAACTTGTTTGCTATCCCCAACAGATAGTCTTTCAGCTTCACAGACACAACGCTGCATTTTAGCTTGCCTTAAAAATAACATCACAAACTACGAACTGGCCGTGCACATTTACATTCTAATCGAGTGTTCATAGAGTTAACTCGGATCCAGCAGTGGGAGTGGTTCTTGTCCGCTAACCCGGGTGCGAGTGGGAGAGAGGGTCACGGCATACTGCGGTTTACTTTGCACATTTCTGAGGGATTAAGGGCCCGGCCCGAACGCGGACTACATGAGACGAATAATGATTCCACAGCGGACGGGGTCGGATGGATGACACGATGGAGAGATCACACACCTCCGCCCACAATAACACAGGGGGAGGGGATGGAGGGAGGGATGGAGGTGAATAATTAGAGGATTAAAACATAAGATGGAAGGATTTCTCTACGGAGCAAGACAAACTGCAGCTGTGGACAAGGATAACACGGAGAACTGAGAATTTTTGAGTTTGCTTAAAGTTTTGGCTAGCTGAGTATTCAAAGTCAGATGAAATTGTGTGTAACTGTAGATTTTTTAAACTTCCATTTTATTAAGTTATTTTTTATAATTTTTTATAGGCCTATTGAACTATAATGAAAACAGATTATCACTTTACATTTTGTTCATATATAGACCTCACTTGTAGAAAGCAGCAAATTTTCATTCATGGTTTTTTTTTTGGGGGGGGGGGGTTGTTTGTTTTTTTGAGGAATAGGTGTAGGTACGATATTTTTAAACCCTACGTTTATAACTCAGTCTTCATTTTTCATTCATTCTGTATTGCAAGTACGTGGGCGGAGATAGTGAGTAGGTGAAAACAGAAATTTTCTGATTGTTCAGTAAATTGAAGTAGCATGAGAGTTGGAAGAAGAGACATGAGGCTGGAGTTTGAACGCAGGAGAAGCTTATTAACCATTAGTACAGGAACCAGCACCTGAATACATGAAGCCTCAACACACTGTGATAGTGTTGTCCATTCCAGTCTAGTCCAGTCTGGCTATGCTTCTGTTGTAGGGAGTATTATACTCTGATGACGCAGGCCAAGTCTGAGTAACTAATGATGAGAGAACACTGCTATAACATACAAGCTCATAAAAGTCTATTTTGCAGTAATACCGTAATATCCTTAGCTTACATCTGCCTAGTTTTCCAAGCTCCTCCAACCCCAGGAAGTCTAATATAATAAGTCTACATTATACTGTGAAATAGCACTGCAACAATAAGTTAAAGCACATAAAATCAAACAGAACTGCACTCCTTTGCTTTCTTTGGGCTATTTTTAATAAAACTAAATTATTGTTTTGACAAAGCACATTCAGGTGTGGGGAGCTGTGAGCGTCTGTCACTGTTTGCTCAGCAGACTCTGGAGAAATGAGAGTGGGATAAAAACTCCGAAGACACATTGATGCATGTGGATCCATATTCAACTGTGCGACCGGCTGAGCACATGACGGACACAGCGCAGGAGCAGACAATGCACGAGCACAAGAATATTCACACAGTGTTCACAGAGTAAGATGATGAAACTCCAGCAATTATTCTTTACTGAAGTCCAAGACATGGAAGTAACCACAGTGCAGTCCACAAGTTCAAATGGAGCTAAAACTAATATTGCCATATACCGTACTGATGGCTATTGTTGTCATGAGGAAGTCATTGGTCACACTTAATTTTACAATTATAACATGTAATTACATTGTAGTAGGGTTTAACGTTCTTTGTCCTGCTGAGTTTGACTATGAGCATAGAGATATTTTTCACTTTGACCTTACCAGTGCTATACCTGGCTGATTTGGCAAGAGAACAAACTGGAGAAAAAATATTCCACACATAAATGCCACTTGGGTCCTGTAGGATGCAAGTTCTAACAATTTGCAGATACTCAAAATGTACCATGTAGACCTACATTAGATATAGCAGAACTCTCCATAACTAACTTCTCGAAACCCAAATAACATATCCGTTCTCTGGTGTCATGCCCTCTCTGACTCCTCTCCCCTCCGTCTTTTGGACCACTGCAGACTCAAATATTTTCTTAGCATCCATTACTCCATCATTGCTCTGCTCTCCGCGCTTTTATCTAAACCTTTCCATCGCAGCTCCATCTGTATCTGTCCTCCTCCAACACTCTCAACACGTTTGGTTTATTTTCACTTGTCCTCACTCTCCAATCGTCCGTCTTTCCTTCCCCGCGGTGACACAAATGGACAGGAATAGAGTATGGAATTGTAGTGGTGACCGCAACCTTCAGCCTCAGTGCATTATGGGTAAGTTTGGTTAGGTCTAGAATGACAGTACAGTCTTAAAAATGTAAAAAGCATCCTAATTATTCACCGTGATTAGTTTTCCCAACTTTTGGAGTGGAGTTTTGTCGTCGCGCTACTGTTAACTAGCATGCTAACCACGCACCAGTGTTACTTCCTGGTTCACAGACGATAAAAATGCTTCACATTGTTGCAGACAGTAGACTGTATTTCCCACCTTTCTCAACCAATCAGAGCCTACCACCTTTGCCATTCAACCGCCATTTTAAGTCATTTGTTAGTTCAGATACACTCTCTCTCCCCTCCCCTGATCAAACTGGGGGACCACTCCTTATCTTTGTGGAAGCGTTTAATTTTCTTTTTGCTTAGAATGTTCCCCAGTAGGGAATTAAACTTAAATATCTTCATAGAGACAAACCTGATAAACGTTACCTGTAATTAAATGCGAGATAGATGAGCGTAATGCCAGCAACATTCCAAAGAAATAGCATCTCCATGGAGACAAACAGGTGGCGGAACCCTACTGGAAAAGTTCCACTGAGCATTTTTAACAATAGGTAAGATTTTTTTTTTTAGAACAGAAGTGTCCAGACTGAGATGGACTGGACACTGAATATATAGGTAGAAGGATACAGAGGTTAGAGCTGCTAGGACAGAGGAGGCCCAGAGGAAGGCCAAAGGACATTTGAAGCAGCCTAGGGTACATTAAAATGAAGCGAGCCGTGTGCCTGGCGATATTAATGGTTCCGGAGTGGCTGCTGGTGCATAGCTGCAGATCAATGGATGCCTTTCAGTTTGTTAATTCAATCAATGCAACACACATACGCACACGCTCGTACACACACACACACGCGCACTTTTCCATTTCAGCGCTAGGCCTGCGCTCATCAGACAGGGCACTGTGACCACTCCACACAGAGAGAGGGCAGCGTGTTTACTTTGCAGTCATACACTAGAAAAGAATCCATGGAAGTATAATAAGATGTGGAGTATGAACCAAGCTCATTTTCTTCTGCATTACTTCGTGAATACTGGCCTAGCGCCACCTACCACATGATTACAGAAACATGCACTGCGTGATCAGTTCTGACCAATCAGAGTGATAGGGGCTAGAGCGGGGCTAGGGTAAATCTTACAAAGCAAACATTTAGACCTATTTACCACTTTGATATTGCACCATGCACCACTGTCTGGGATAGTCTCTGTAGTTGTTTTCACACGGTTCCCATCAATCTCTACCCACCTAGTGTTGTATTTCCACTCTTGAAAATGCACCATGACAGAGCATCAGCTGCCTGGTGAAGTGTCAGACATGCCTCTTAATGAACGAGAGACGAGAGCACATCACGCCTGTGCTGTGTAACCTGCACTGGCTCCTATTTTATATCAGGTGCAATTCAAAATGTTATTGATTGTGTTTAAATGTCTATTCTCAAGGGGTCCTCTTTATTTGAGGGAGTTACTGCAGCCCTATTCTCCAGCCAGAGCCCTGAGGTCAGCTGACCAGCTGCTGCTGGCTGTGCCCAAAGCCAGGCTCAAAACCAGATGTGGCAGCCCCAGACTATGGAACAGCCTCCCTCTGCCTGTCAGATCCTCTCAGTCTTTAACGCAGGTTAAGACCAGACTGAAAACCTACCTCTCTTCCCCGGCATTTAAGGATATCTTGGTGTTTTATTGGTGTTTTATTGTTCTTTGCCTGTGTGTTGTATTATCTGTATATTTGTTTTTTGTTGACTTTTTATCTGAAGCCCTTTGGGCATTTTAAGTCGTATTTAAATGTGCTATATAAATAAAATTGAACTGAAAATTGAATTGAATGAACAATGCTACTGATTGGATTAAAACAAGTGACCCTGTCAGTAGTGGGTTTTTACCCAGAAAAATGTTTTGTAAAATGCATGGGTTATGTCTTTCAGCCTATAATTTTTTCTCAATTATTATAGTTATAGTATAGTATTATAGTTACAATACACTGCATAATATCAAGGCCATCAATCTCAACCAGAAGATATTGAAATCAGGTACAGGCTCTTTAACATAATATATTGTTAACACAAAGCATGTATTCTCTGGGTAATGGGTAAATGCTTAACACACTACGCAATCGCCCTCCCGCATTTTATTTCAAGGTCACTTTAAAAAATAAATTAAACACAGTATCATAGACTGTATTCACAACCTTTATGGTGAGTCTTGTTTACTGTGAAGTGGCCAACAGCTATAGAAGCTTTATGACCTTGTACGTGTAGCTTGATTTATATTCATGTATTCTCGACCTTCGTCCTATCTCTCCTACTCTGTGCGTTCAACAAAACTCACAACACTTATCTGTGTAGTAGAAATGCAACAATATGGTTAAGACCTATAGGCTATAAAAAGTCACGTACTTTGCCAAAATGTGTCTTGCCCCAGTACAGATATATTGTATTAGCAGCTCTTGAGGTCAAAATAAGTCAGCTGTTTACTGTCTGCACCTAATTATAAAACGTTTTATTGTCCGAGAGTCAGGAAATGTGTGGTTAGCATGCTAGTTGTTGTTAGCTTTACTGTGAAAAAACTAAAACTCTGCTCTGGCGTCTGAAATTTGTGAAAAGTGCTTATACACTCATCGCGCTGAGTGATTGCGATGCTCTGATTTCATAAAGTAAGTGAGGAATAACTTTGGACCACTGCAAAATGTTTTTTGTTTTTTTTTCACATTTTAAGACTGTAAAAATCAGGTACACGGCAGTTAGCATTAAAATTCTCACTGACTAAGGTATGATGCATTGCAAAGTACTTGAGTTGTCTTATTTATCTGTCTGTCTTATATAAATCCAATGCATTATTATTTTTATTGCTCAAATTGTGGCCATGCTACTGACACTGGTAGAATTTTGTCTGAATTTTGAAAAATGAAATCTGCAACAATTACAAAACGCAAAAAAATATTACTATGAGAGCTGTAACATGCCACGAGACTTGCACGTAACATTCGTAGTGTGTAAAATGAAAATACTGTACAGAACTTGGAACCTGAGGACAGGTGCCGTGTTTCCACTGGAGACACTGGATTGACTTGACACAGCGCTGTTGCCATAGGCCTGTAGTATGGAAAATCCCCTTCTGTATTCTAAACCCAAACGCTGGCATAGATTACACCTTTGTCTCACATACCTACCTGGAGACATGACTTTATGAATGGGAAAATGAATGGAAAATTTATAGACTTTGACACAATCATAAAACATGTAATTGCACTATGTAACAGTATGTAACAATCGCTTTAAAGAGGGGTATTTTACTTCTATGTCGCATTTACTGCTAACATATATCACATTTAGATCACCACGTTACCTTTTATTGCTTTGAAAATGCTATATTCGCCCAAAACAACGTATTAACATTATAATTTTTGTTTATAACCTTTGTTTTTGATGCTCCGAGTCTCCCCTCCCTCTTGCTAAGTCACTCATTTAGCATAATATCCCCTCTTTAAGATAATTTTGATTAACTGTGATAATGTGCCATTAGTGAGTCGACGGAGAACATTACCAACTCGATTGAAATTACCGCCTAAATGTCTCTTGAATTGATTTTCGCTAAAACTTGTAGCGTTTTTGTTGATGTAAAACTATGATTTTATTTGATGGACCAACAAAACAAATCAAACTAACTTTCTATGCATTTACGCTACTGATTGATATAGTTTATTTTGTAGTAATTTTGCCTTCTCAGTAGACTTTACAAGGATTGCAGCATTAATGAGGCTAACAACAGCTGCTAACGTTAGAGTCCTTGTGAATCTGATCTCTGAAATGATCAAATTGAGTACAATGAAAGTACATGAACTCCCAAACCATGAAAGTGGACTTCCTGCGTTACCATGACATCACAAGATAAAGTCTTTCCATCTCTGAAGAGGATTACGACCTACTATGTCAGATTACTCAAGGATTAAATTCTGAAACAAAATGCAACCTTTGAATACATTTTGAAGAAGAAGCAACATTTTAAGCGTAATATTTTTTGCATACGTCAAATCCTAACTTGGGAAATTCATATTTGAAAGTCGTATTTGAAAATGTTTACACGTTATAATCACGCATGCTGTGATCACATGCTTTTGACCATTTATTTTAAACCCCCTAAATTCCATATTGTAGATAAGCTGCTGACAGAACTCTTTTTTAGCTCTTTTTATCTCCAAAACAATAGAAGTTCCCATATCAAAATTAACTGTGTGTAGCATTCCTATTACATTAGGCATTAGCAGATTTTGATCCATATCTCCTCACTGTGCTCTAATGTTATCTGCCCCAACACGTAAATACTTGTAATTTATGTCCCAGCTGACAGCAAACATCTGTCTTTAGCTTATTCCATTTCTCCACTGCAGGCTAAAGTAGTGGATATCTCAAGTTACTGGATATAGTTTGCGTTCACAATAGTCTAAACAATTCTTTGGGAGATTCCCTGTTTTGGAAATAAATATCCAAACTGAAAATCTACAAATGTTGAACGTATTCATTATTTGTGAGGGACTGGGTTTAAAAACTTGCCATGTTAAACTTATGGCTTCAAGTCCGTTCAACTGTCATCTAGCACATATTTCTGATTCAATAATATGCCACCGGTTATTTTCAAGATATACCTTAGCCACTCAGCCACTCAGTAGCACATTGGCTGAGTGGCAACAGTCAAGCTTCACAGCAAGAAGGTTCTGGGTTTGAGTCCCAGGTTGCCCGGGGTTTGCTCCTGACCAAACCTAGCAACAAGATCCTGGAGATCTGCGCTGTGATGCTCAATGTTCCTGAGGAGGGGCTGATGCAGAGGACAAACTTCCCTACGGGACAATAAAGGGTACCTAACTTTAACGTAACCATAACATGATGTGTGCTAGTTTTTCTGACCTTTCATCCAGCTTATTGTCACAGTGGCACTATGTATGTTTTAGTAGGTTTTCTCTGTGGAGATATTATTCTTTTGCCTGGAATGTTCCACCATATGGCAAACATTTAGCAATCAACCGGGTAACTCCATCAAACCCAAGTATTTCAAAAACACCTGTAATTGAATAAATGAAAGATGGAGAAGTTTATAATGTATAATTTATTTTGTAAAGCCCAAAATCACAAGGGCAGTTGCCTCTTAGGGCTTAACAGGCTAATTGATTTAACCAACAGAAAGTTAGAAAATCCAACAGTGAAACAGACACTGGTCAATAACAGACAGACAGATTGACCAAGTTTCATAGAAAACAAGCAAATGGATTACTGTCCCAGAGCGCCCCCTGTCCTTAGATGCTCCTTCTCTGCAAAAAACACAGTAGGAAACGGAGAACCACAGTGAAGGAGAAATCCACTCCCATGGACGGGCAGGCTAAAGATCTGTCCAGGATTTAAAGTGTTCAAATTATAACATAATGATCCACGGGTGTCATAGACTATAACTATATAGCAGACTCAAGCACAATATGTCTTCTTTAAGCACATAAAGCCCCTCCCTTTGCGTTACACCACTCACAGCGCGGCTGTAGAAAGCTTTAACAGCGCAGGAGATCAATCGTCATGTCTGGTATTATCTGACTAAAAAGAAATACGCCGTGCACAGAGAGCTGGCTTTGCTACATACAAGTTTTGAGTTCACTTAGAGCCATGAGAGAAGTGAGAGGAACCGGTGCAACTGCTAAAGGAGGAAATGTTTTTTGCATTTAACGCAAAGCAGCCAATCACATCACTGCATTTCGTAACACGTTTTGGCCATCGTTAGACACAGAGGAGAGATAGAGAAGGACATGGTTCAGATACAGAACAAGTCACTTAATTATTTCTTATTTTTTTCGTATTTTATTTATTTGTAAAGGGATCTCCATCTTCAGTCCCTCGGCAGGTTGATGTTAAACAATCTACAGAACAGGGAAAAGAACAGCAACAGTAACACAAACGTAAATGTAACAAGCACACAACACACTCTCTGTACATACAATTATAGATCAAATGACTTCATCCACAGAGTCCAGTTTGTGAGGTGTTAGGTTTGGGCACTTTTTCCCCAGCATTTTTTTTTTTTTTTATTGCCTAGATTTTGTAGTATTTTTTCCCGGTTTCAGTTCATAGAAGTTAGTCCCATTTTTTCCTGTATATTTTTGTTATTTCTAGCAAGTCATTAGTCATTCAGATTTTTTTTTGGCCTATTTTTGTATATATATTTAGTAAAGTATTCTTTTCATAGTTTCGCTCCCGGTCGTTTTGTTTCACGCCCAGGAGACTTTAAATAGCGTCAGCCCGGCGTGCTTGCTCTCTCTGCTCGCCGCTGTCCACCAGTCTCCGCTCACTCTCCTTCGCGCCAGACATCCTGTTTTCGTTCTTTATTTTGGTGTAGGGATAGTTTATGGGTTGTTTTTTCGTTAGGGTAGGGACTTATTTTCCGTTGGTCGGCTCACCGTGGTCTTTTTCCTTTGAAACTTTGTTGTTTTTTTGGGGGGCATGGGGTTTGGTTAAGGTTTTTTTTCAACGTCTTTAAAATCAAGAAGAACCAGAAAGTCTAAAAAAGTAATAAAAAGCGTTGAATCTTTGTTTCCTGTGTCTTTAAATATGGTTTGATCTGCTTTTGGGTCATAACAGATGCGCATAGTGTGTCAGCTTCGACCTCAAATCAGTTTTTACAAGAGCAATACAAACTATACCTCTGTGAAAGTTAATTTATGACTCCTGGTATAGAACGCTGTGACGTCTTATGAACCCAACCTATGAGCAGGGTTCCTCAAATGTGCAAGTGCATCAGGGAATTTCTATGTAAATGTGACTCTTTAAATATATACAGTATAGCTTTGCAGCTCCCAGTGAGGTCTGCCATGTGCAACAGCCCCCAAAGCAAAGCAAACCACAGTCAACCAGAATATGTTTTGTTACATATTGTGTTACGTGGACTTGTAAAATGGCTCAAGGCTCGGGTTTATCGTGCGGTGGATATGTTAAACAAAAGGGTTTTTCACAAGGGGAAATCTGCGTGTCAGGGCAAGAAGACGAAGGATGAAATGATCTTTGTGAAGAGATTCAAAATGGAAGACATGAATTAACCTCATGAGATTTAATATTTTTGTAGCGGAAGACTTTTGGAAGAATGGAAGCATACTGGAGGTGCCATCTGCACGATTCCATGGAAATATTACATTGAAACGACGCTTCGGAACATTCTCCATGGAGACAGGTAAGTTTTATGCTATATTGTGAAAGATTATAGCCAGTGGAACAACATTTCCATGGAAACAAGCAGGAGGCCCTCTTCCAGGCCAAGTAAAAGTCAGGTTTGTGGAGATGCGAGCCCGCTTAGAGTGAGGATACATGTTTACTGTGCAGAAACACAACCAAAATGAGAAAAAAAACAAAAAAACAGGCTTTCATTTTAGTCTGTATTTTGAATAAAAAGTTACATACCACGGCTTCAATCTGCAAAAAGTAAAATCCAGGTAAGTTAAAAATTACTTTCATTAAGAGCGTTTATCTTGATTTGAGAAGTTTTTGACAAGTATAAATTATCTCTCCATGGAATATTTTTTGTTCTAATTCAAGCAGCATAAGATTCATTTCTCAAATAATTAGAGACAAGATTTTTTATTTTTTTATTTTGTTCCTTTGTTAGTTTTTTTTACTTGTCAAGTCAGGTCTAAAAAAAAGATATTGTTAATTCAAGTAATTTCCACATATTAGCTTTTAGTTTTTGCATTGTTGTAAAGGCAAATTAGTGTCACATGCTGCTGTGGATTAGTTGCAGTAAATCATTTAATCCAATCTCAAAGCGTCTAACCATAGCCAGTCTGATCAAAATGTCTTAAAAAGCAGTTTCACATGCAGCATTTTTTGAGTGTGCATAAAGGACCAACGTGGTACAATTTTTGACTGTTATATACTGAGCTAACTAGTCTCACTTCTTGCAATTTCTGCCAATGACAAATCCTCTTCTGATGCAAAATACACTGCCTGGCCAAAAAAAAAGCCGCCACCAAAAAAAAGGTCACACACTCTAATATTTCGTTGGACGCCTTTAGCTTTGATTATGGCATTCGCTGTGGCATTGTTTCCATAAGCTTCTGCAATGTCACAAGATTTATTTCTATCCAGTGTTGCATTAATTTTTCATCAAGATCTTGCGTCGATGATGGTAGAGTCTGACCGCTGCACAAAGCCTTCTCCAGCACATCCCAAAGGTTCTCAACGGGGTTAAGATCTGGACTCTGTGGTGGCCAATCCATGTGTGAAAATGATGTCTCGTGCTCCCTGAACCACTCTTTCACAATTTGAGCCCGATGAATCCTGGCATTGTCATCTTGGAATTTGTCTGTGCCATCAGGGAAGAAAAAAATTCATTGATGGAATAACCTGGTCATTCAGTATATTCAGGTGGTCAGCTGACGGTCATTCAGATATTCAGGTGGTCAGCTGACCTCATTCTTTGAGCACATACTGTTGCTGAACCTAGACCTGACCAACTGCAGCAACCCATTACCTATTTGCTTAGTTAAATCCAGGTGGCGACTTTTTTTTTGGCCAGGCAGCGTACATACTGTGCTTGGACATCACTCAGGCGAGGTTCGACCCCGCTACCCTTTAGTTGGTGGGCGCATTCTCAACGTACTACGCCGCGAAGTTGAACTTTTGCTAACTGCTACGACAACCAGCCTTGTGCTGTTTTACCTTGTGCTGTGTAAATAAATCGTGCCCAAAGCAAGTAAAGAATCAAAGGTACGCTACATTAAACCAGCCTCAAAGCAGAATCACCCCAGGCTAAGTTCCACTATACATGTACAGGCTAATGTGTAACGTGTACAGTACAGCTAATGTGCACAGGAGTCAGTGCTAATGCATGAGTCTCCCCTGTGTCCATAAACAGCCTGTGTTCAGATGAGTGTTTATAGATCTCTATGATGGTGTTCCAATTACCCATAACCCCCTGCTTCCACCCAGGGACTGTATTGTTAGCACGCGCACTGCCAAAAATGCTCGTCCGTGCGTTAAAATTTATTTATTTTAGAATATGAATCCAGTTTTTAATGGTTTTGGCTAGATTTAAAAAGTAATATGGCTTAGATAATATTTATAACTTCTTATCTGACAATCATCACTGTGTAAAAATTAAAATCATTTCATTTGCAAACAGGGATGTTCAAACATTTGTTCATTAAAGGTGAACTGTATAACTTTTCCACCTGCGTGCCTCCAAGTAGATGTTAATGCTTTATCTGGAATATTCCATGTGTGGCTTTAAGCTTACAGGTCAGGTCTGTGGAGTCGTGCTCCCGCTCCCAGTAAGAATACATGTTGAAGCTATTTTTGAGCAATAAAAAACACCTGTAGTTGAATATGTTTAATGCCACAGTGTAGAACTGTTACGGCCCCAGGCCTCCAGCTTCTCCCACAGCCATATGTGTTGTCCCTGCTGCTGATCTGTTTCTGCAGGCAAGCATTGAAACAACAGACCTCTCCTGCAATTGGAGCCTTGCTCCCAAGCTGGCACCTGGTTGGCTCCTGGGCCCTGTGTGTGCATTGGTGCGACGCCCTAGAGCCTGGCCACTCCTGGGCCTTCACCTGCACCTGCCACGCCTTAAAAGGACCCGCCCCCTGCCACTCCTGGCTGCTGGATTGTGTCGGTGAACAGCAGGCCACTTTTGTTCTGTGTCTCTGTGATTGTTGGGACTTTATAAATTGAGACACTTGTAGTCCTTCGACTAGTTCTGAGACTGGTTTGCATTTGTGGTTATTGGAATTTATATACACTTTTGTTTTGTTAGCTGTCTTGTTTAAATTTCATATTGAACTACTCTGTTAAGCACCTCTTTTTGTTAGTTTTTACTTTAACAATCCTTTTTAATAAATTATAACTTTAGTTTTCCAATTTTCCATCTTGTTTTGTTACTTCCCCTTTCCCTAGCTGAGCTGGGACGTAACAAGAACATTCAAGGCAAGAATTACTTCTCCATGGAGACAAGCAGGTAGTGGACACTTCACCTGAAAAGTGATATAGTGCAGCTTTAAGAACCACATATTGAAACACGGACAAAGAGGAGGGGGCTGATCGAGGGCTATACATACTGGTGGTCAATATTCCTATTTATATTCCTTGGTTGCTCTTGTGGCTGACTGGCTGACACACTGAGCAGTTTTTAAACTTAAAAAATTAGTATCTTAAATTTAAACTTAATATATTTAAACGTACTATTTTGGGATTTTGACAAACTAAGAAGTGCAGCATGCGCAATTCAAATTAGTATCTTAAATTTAAACTTAATATATTTAAACGCACTATTTTGGGATTTTGATGAACTAAGAAGTGCAGCATGCGCAATTCAAAGGGTGGAAGTTAAGGACTACTGGATTGTGTGATTTGTGTAGTTTGTTTTTCCTGTGACCATGGCAACCCAGCATGGAGGTAGCTATGCTAACCGGCTAGCTCTGAAATGCTACAGGCTTTCTACACCAATTATGGCAGAAGACGTTCCGGAGGGAATGGCCTGTCTCATCACAGACCGAAACAACAGAGCGGAGTAAGAGTGAGGCTTCGAAGAGGTTTTCTGTCGTGTCTCCACAGTTCACCTGGCTCCCCCTGAAGGCTGCTGTGATGCCTGGGCAGAGAGGAGGGACTCTTTTGTCCTGAGGGTTGTTACTTACCTTAAACTGCCCTGACATTGTTGTATTTTTTTAATTGTATTTTACTTCTCAGTGTGCTTTAATTGCCCCTCAGAGACAAATAACGTGATACAGATTGATTGATTAGATTAGACAGGGCCATCAGACCTTTATTCAGGCTTAGAACCTCAATGAATCTGATTGGACGAAGCGTCACAACAGTGGAATAAGCCGAAAAATCTAACTTTTGTTACATCCAGTTGAGAGACAAGAACAGATATCTTTTTCGTCTACCAAGTGTTTCCCTTTTGCACATTTTTCAAAAAGTTTATATTTTTGCTAAAATAGGCTAAATTACATCCATCCATGTTGCCACGTTTGTTTATATGAGCGGCAGAGGCTCAGTGTGGTCTGGGGGATTTCGTATTTGACTCAGTCTGACCCCACACAGAGACACAGGGATAATTATGCAGACTGCGTGGTGCGTTCAGGGTTTGTGCGGGCTGGACGGTGGTGCGTTCAGGGTGTGTGGGATACAGCTGACCCGGGGAAAGCCTGCCAGCATCTGCCTGGCACTGCGCCCACTCACACATAAACAAACAGATGCACAAAGCACTAAACATATGGTCCTGTCTGACTAGTTTAAAGTGGACAGTTAGTGTCACTGACTAGGTTTAGCCATTGGACTTGTTTGGAGTCTCCCTGAAAATCTCATATGCCATATTCTAAAAACTACAAGATTATAGTTTAAAATTGAGCTGGAAGATAGAATTGTATGGTGAAATTTGCTGTTGTCAGATTGCAAATTTGTTGACCTGGTTTATGGTTAATATATCTATTTCTATCCACATGAAGCAAAAACTGGCACAATTCAACGTCTTCTCTCAGCATAAAAAGCGCAAAAGTGAATTCATCTTTTCACAATAGCTTTGGAAGTGGTGCCATTAACCAACCCCAAAGACGTGATTGCTAACTTTACCCCATAACATTAATACTTTTTAGAGCCAATCTCAAAAAGTTTCAACCTTCATGGATCCCAGGTTTGGTTATTTCTCTCAAAACCAGTGTATTATATAGGCCCGTGTCCTCCATTACAGTATAATAATAAAAACTACAATTAAGATGATATAAACATAATATTTCCATGCAGCTGTGCCAGGACTGGTATTACTAGAAGAGTGGGCAGAAGTCAAAACATGGAACATTCACAAAGTTCTTATTCCCCCATGATCACATCCACGCATCCAAATTGACTGCATCCTCTGAAGTTCCTTTTGGTCTCAGAAGGAAAACAAACTCAGTGCTCCAGACTGAGAAATATGTAAATGAAAAGCAAACAGAAATATGGTTAAGGAGATGGGTCACCATGGAAACGCACCACTCTCCCTCCCTTCCTCCCTCTCCTTCTCTATCCACCTATCTATAAATCTATTTCTGTCTTTCTCTCTCTATATCATCTATAAATCTATCAAGCCATCTTTTTATGTCTTTATTTCTCTCCCTATCCGTCTACGTATCTCTATCTCTCTCGTGCAATCTCTTCTACTCCTTCATTCACCGCTGGAATGAAGAACAGCACCAAACACAACAATTCTCCGTCTATTTTTGAGACTTTTTTCATTTTTGGGACAATATTGGAAGAATTCAAAAAAATATTGAAAAAGCAATGAAGGTTGATACAAGGATTTGAATGTGATAGATGTGTTCTCAAAAACAGCTTGAACCTGAAAATATTATATTTCAATTTCAGGATAGTAGGAGATAAAATCATGTGTTTTTTTCTTTTCTTTCCTTTTTTATTTTGCCAGTTCTGTTTTGCAGGATATAGTCATTCATTGGTCAATTTCGTTTTCTTGCTTTCGGTTGCCCAATTTTGCAAAACATTAATTTCAACTTGAAACTGTACTTCTATGGGGTATTAATTTCTCACACATAACATATTTAGATCACCATGTTACCTTTTATTGTTTTGTTGAAAATGCTAAATTCGCACAAAACATATTAACGTGTTTTATAAGTTTCACTTTCGTTTTTGACGCTCTGAGTCAAAAGTCACTCCCCTTTCACGGCGCTATCACGTTACAATCGGCGTGAGTTCCGCTAATGAAACTACTGCACATCGTATCAGGTTTGTAAAGTTGTAGTGTATTGTTTTGTATTCTGCTTTTGTATATTTATGGAGAATTGTCATGTGGGAGCGTGGATGACTCAGCATTTGACAAATCTTACAGCTAAAGGTAAGAAACGTTCAAATAGGGCCTGGGAGAAATTGCTAAATTACTCAAACATGCGTGGATGACCACTTCAGACATGTTTTTGAACGTTATAACATGGTAGAAAGTTAAAAACAAAACAAAAAAAAAGATTTTTGCATAATTTAATGTTTCTTATTTATTTATTGAATGCCAGAAAATGGGGGTTGTAAAGCTGCTACGGTGGCGATGGAGCAGAGTAGCATTATGTGAACAACAAGATGCAAAAGAAAGTGCAATTTTATTAAAGTATTTCATAGTATAACTTAACCCAGAACTAAAATGGATGCATGAATTTCAGGCACATTTACAGTTTTAATACAGCTTTTTGAGACCTTAAAATGTCATTAAGATATTCTTTCCAGGTATGTGATCAATAAAATATATTCATGAATCTATCAGAACATAACTTTGAGTAAGCTAATAATAAGGGAACACTGTCATCTTAAAAACTCATAGAAGTTTATTTTATATGTAAAATGAACATACACATTTTGCTTTACGTTTTTACACCAGATGCCCTTCCTGTCACAAAGAGTCACACTACTATAATAGTTGTAGGTCTCTCATTTAGGTTGCCAGTTTTAATTCTGAAATCCAGTTGGTTTAAACCTAAAAGGAAGCTCTCTGATCTGAATCTTCTCTACCTAAACCTTCCTTTTCTTCTTCTCTTCGACCCCGACTCTGATTTTTTTAAATAATAGCAGTCGGCAGGGATAGGGGGTAGGTGAAAACAGACATTTCGATGCTCTCGAGCCTTGAATGCGGGACAATTTCAGGCACATTCACAGTTTTAATACAGCTTTTTGAGACCTTAAAATGTTATTAAGCTATTCTTTCCAGGTATGTGATCAATAAAATATATTCATGAATCTATCAGAACATAACTTTGAGTAAGCTAATAATAAGGGAACACTGTCATCTTAAAAACTCATAGAAGTTTATTTTATATAATTTTCTGGAAGTGGCACATCACCTGCATGATTCCATGTAAATAGAAATCTAAAAACATAATTTGGAACATTTTCCATGGAGATAGAGAAATTCTTTATGCCATATCATGGAAGATTATAGCTTCCTTTTCTTCTTCTCTTCGACCCCGACTCTGATTTTTTTAAATAATAGCAGTCGGCAGGGATAGGGGGTAGGTGAAAACAGACATTTCGATGCTCTCGAGCCTTGAATGCGGGACAATTTCAAGATTGCTCAAACATTCATGAATCTATCAGAACATAACTTTGAGTAAGCTAATAATAAGGGAACACTGTCATCTTAAAAACTCATAGAAGTTTATTTTATATAATTTTCTGGAAGTGGCACATCACCTGCATGATTCCATGTAAATAGAAATCTAAAAACATACTTTGGAACATTTTCCATGGAGATAGAGAAATTCTTTATGCCATATCATGGAAGATTATAGCCAAACAAGCAGGTTCAACTCCAGACTAAATAAGAGTCAGGTTTATGGAGATGCAAGCCCGCTCACAGTATGGATGCAAGTTTTTTAGCGCGAAATATAACCAAAATGAAAAAAAACAAAACAATAAAACATGTTATTTTTGTCTAAAAAGTTACATACTGTTGCGTTAATATAGAAAGCCTGCCACACACTACTGACATCATGACAAAAAGTGCAGACCACAGACACGAGGAGAATCGGATGAGATTTGAAATCTCCGAGCGCAAAGACTGCAGCGGGATATGGCAACGAAGAGACCGCGCACCGCAAGCTAAAAGTTGTGAGCTCACGTCTCGTCAGCGGTTTCCTGTCTAGAGTAAAACGACTCGCTTGACGCAAGCCCGCTCACAGTACGGACACAAGTTTTTTAGCACGAAATATAACCAAAATGAAAAAAAAACAAAACAATAAAACATGTTATTTTTGTCTAAAAAGTGACATACCGTTGCTTTAATACAGAAAGCCTGCCACACACTACATCATTGACATCATGACAAAAAGCGCAGACCAAAGAAAAGTGCAGGAGAATCGTATGAGATTTGAAATCTCCGAGAGCAAAGACTGCTGCGGGATATGGCAACGAAGAGACCGTGCACCACAAGCTAAAAGTTGTGAGCTCACGTCACGTCAGCGGTTTCCTGTCTAGAGTAAAACGACTCGCTTTGACACTCTAAAATGCTCAGAAGGTCAGAGCATTGCACTTCTGCTTTAGATACAAGTCAAAGCTGTGTTATTATTTGTGAACTGTAGTGCGAGTTCAGATAAATGCTTTTAATGCACAGAACGCTGGCGATAAACTACACAGGAAGTAAAGGCGCCATCGCTAATCTGCATCAGGCCTGTCACGATAACACATTTTGAAGCACGATATATCGCTACAGAGAGATACAGCGATAAACGATAATATTGAAACTACTTTATGTCGCTGACGCAAAAACAATAATGCGAGAAAATCCCAGTAAAACATTTTTAAATAGACAACATCATTAAGAGGCTTGAGCTGCAACACATAAACATCAGAATGAAGCAATAATTAGCCAAAAAAGTTACTTTTTCAACCCTCTACAGCTCAACTCTTGTCATATTACAACAAAAATACCCCAAATCTCCACACTTTTGCAAAGAAGTTATACACATGATACATTTTAAGGCCTATGCGTCAGCCCGATCCTCACTGCGTAGATGTAAGCAGACACGTATTAGGAACTACTCTCACCTTTTTACTTTTTAAAGACCACTTCAAACTGGACTCATAGAGCTGTTTAGTGGACTAGGTGTCATTATTTGCGAAGGATAAACTCTAATGGATCATATGGATGAGAATGCTACAGTTTAACCGCACAACTTTACAAAGCGAGTCATAAAGTCGTCTCATTATTTTCGCCATTTCCTGAGTTTATAAGGCAGTGTCCACCAGTAATCTGACCAGAACTGAAGAAGCGCCTTGGATGAGCAGCGTAACGTCTTCACTCCTACACCTTTTTGTCCAGTTGACAGATTTTATTTTTCTTTGCTATGGATCAGACCTGGACGACTGAGGGATTACACAGATATTTCCTGAGTTTGTATCTTGCGTCTCCGTCACTGTCCCCCGATGCTCTATTTTATTGGCGTAACCGTGATGATGTTCTGCGGCTACGATATGACAGAGCAGCTCAGAGTCACACTGACACCACACACATCAGGACCGCAGCGGATTTTAAATCGCATACAAAGACCCGGGTCCTAAATGGGGCAAAATATCCTGTAGTGTGTGGCGGGCTTAAGTAAAAATGATAAAAATGAATTCTGCAGCCTGAATATGCTCTGCGAGACATTGTTATATATAAAAAAAAAAACGGTAGCTTTGTCGAGTTGACTCAAGGTTGCCACATCAGCAGGAGGCAACACTTAGATCTGGGTTATATATATAATTGTTTGTGCACTAGTTCAATTTTCTCAGCATTCTTAGGCTATGCTCCCACAAGTACAGCTGACTGACATCCTTATTATAAAGACTGAAAGCTTTGTTCAACTGGCAATAAAATATTATATGATTTATGTAAGATTCTGTGGAGCCTATTGTTCTTTCAACCAACATGATTTGAATAAAATGTCATGAAAAATATATGAAAATTGAAAGGCGCTGTGCTAGATTTTTACTGTCTTAAAAATTTGTATTATAAGTATTTAATTTTAAACATTTTGCAGTGGTCCAAAGTTACTGCTCACTTTTCTAACGCATTCCAAGCATCCTAATTATTAGGTACAGTGGTACAGATCTTAGCCAAAGAAAATAAATGGTTTGCGAGGGGAGTAAAGAAGCAATTTTTCTTAGGAAAGACAATTCTTCCTTGAACAGGAATGGGGGCCTTAGACATCTCAGATTTATAAGTCCATCCTCAGACCCAAATCAAAACAAAGAGAACAATAGAGCTAGCCAGTATGCTAATAGGTGTGAGATCACTCATTAGGGGGCTGAATGATTATGCTGAAGTATGATGAAGTATGACTCAGGCACAGTGCACACTTAGTGTAGCTCATTAGACCTATCCAACGAAGAGAAACTGTAAACAAATGTTATGTGTTAGTCTAGCTCCTCCCTTCAGATAGATACAAGGCAGTGTCCACCAGTATCTGACCAGAACTGAAGAAGCGGCTTGGATGAGCAGCAAAACGTCTTCACTCCTATAACTTTTTGTCCAGCTGACAGATCTGAATTTTTCATTTACTATTCTAATTATTCATTGTTTTTTTTCTTTTGCTACCAAAGGAATAATGATTTTTATATATTTTTCAGTACAATAAACAAAAAACAAAACAAAAAAATGTATATTTTTGATAAAAAAGTTACATACCGTGTCCTTAAGATATGGGACATAACCCCACATTTGCATTTTACTTTTCTTGAATTACGTGTGATCAGTGACTCAGTTTTGAATCTTCACTGTCTCTCAAGTTCAGTTCCAGCCATGTGTGAAATTCACTTCAAAACTCCACAGCACCACAGCCATCTTCTCAATATAAGTAACTTTCCTCTGTTCAAAGAGACACATTCGTTTCAAACCATCTCTGTTCTGATTCTATTTTTAATCACGACTTTGAAGCCACTGCCTCAACTTCTGCCCAATCGGATTAATATTACAGCTTTGTTTTTTTTAGTTTAGTTTTTTTTTTTTTTTTTTTATCCACTGATATTTTTATCCGAAAATCACAGACTGCAGAGCTGGAGTGAATCAAAGTCCTTGAACGGTGTCTCAAAACAGCCTCATCAAATGTAATCATAATGAGCAGACAACAAACTACTTTTAAACAATGTTCTGTATACACGTAGATTTGGCCTTGTTTTTTTTTTTGTTTTGTTTTTTTCATTATCAAAAAAATAAAAATATATATTGAAGAAGTCGGCATTGTTCTAGCAATTATATTTTCATCATCTCGTGGTTTTGGGGTTTGCGAGATAATTGTTGTTTTGTAGACAGCTTGCATTTTGAAAGGGATTATTTGCAATGTAATACGAGTGAACTGGATTTTTTGGGGTCATGGAGAAATAAAAAAAAGTTTATATAGGGATTAAGGTCAAGATTGTTCTAACATGGTTCAGGAAATCATTGATATCAAATGAGTATATGTTTTTATACAAACTTTAGTACTGATTATTATCCAATATTCAGTTTACGTTTGACAACCCTAATGTGAAGCAATACAAATTTGACCAAAATAGTGCTACATAAATGGACTCAATTTTTATTATTAAAGGAATTGTGTATAGCCTGTGCTCTTACTGGTTTAAAAAAGATATTATAATCACTGCCATAAACTGTATAAAGAAGTGGACTAAGGGAGTGTGACGTCACCAATAGCGTCCGGCTCCAGTGAAATGAAGCTCATCGAGGTTAGTAGCTATAGAGGCGAAATTGGAGCCGAGTTCCATAGAAGGTAACACCCCTTCCCGCCCGCACCGCTGGTTTAGCAGGGAGTGGGCACTTAGCAACACTGTCAACCAAACCTGTTGCTAACAAGAAGGCGCCTGATTTGTCTGTTATTAATGTTCATATCTTGAGTTAAGGACACAATAGCGAAATGAAAACACGTAGAGAGAGAATGTTAATACAACGTTTTAAGATGATGACCCTGACAGCAGCATTTATGGAGAGAGCGACGACAGTTTTTCAATAGAAAGTGAATTCGAGCCAGAGTCGATGGAGCCGGAAGCGCGGCCGTGCTCACTTCCCATTTGGAACGTGGCAGCTAGCAGGTTAGCCATGTCCATGATCACAACCGAACCTGGGCTGCCGGTGCCTTAACCTACATATAGAGGACAGAGACAAGTTTTTCTCATTGTCGGTATATGGACAGGCCATGCCTCATGTGAAAGCTCAGAACCTCCAGAATTCACTCAGGGCTGCAGAGGCCGCACTAGCATGATTGACTATTATTCATGATTGACTGCAGGTGCTGGGTTTAAGGTTGTGGCGATTCAGAACAGAGAGAGTCCTTTTAGGTTTAAATTAACTGGATTTTAACAACTCCATGGCCATAATGTCCAATGCATTAGAATTGTTATCAGTAAAAGCTATATTTGATTTGAACATGTTTAACTCTGTCCCCAGATACACATAGAGTTACTTATGGAGTTTAAAATAAAAACCTTAAATGCAGTTTCTTTAATAACAATGTACAAAACAATTACTTCAACCGTCAAACCAGGAAGTAGACACCATGACTGACAACTAACAGCAAGATGGGAGCGAGTACAAAAGAGTTAGTTACAAAGTCCCATCGAGTTCAAACGCGCACAAGTCCAGATTTGAAGATGACACATAAATTAACCTCAACTTTGAAAAGACACTGTGAGAAATAACATTTACCTCATCTGGGCCTGGTCTAAGTGTCTGCAGATCAAAACAAAGCAGGTTCTAGCCTCCGTCTCCCACTTTCACTCCTCTCAATCGCCACTTTCCCACTCACTTTGATGTCTATCTGCTTTGTGAAGAGGCGGTTTCAACTGTGCAAGTCCAGACAGCCCAGCCCCTGCAGCAAAGAGCTAAGTGCAGAAAAAAGACGTTTCCATAGACAGGTCTTGTGTAATGTGAAATATACTTTTTGGACATAAGAATAATGTTATAATGTTGTATCCTTATGAAAAAAAAACATAACGAGACCTCAAAATCCTTGCCACTCATTGGTGTACCTTAGCATAATTAGTTGTAATCCATGAAGCTCCTTTGCGTTTTTAAAGTTAAAGGTCCTATGTTAAGCAAAATGGACGCACCTCTACCAAAATGACGACCCTGACAACAGCAGTTACGGAGAAAGGGGCGACAGTTTTTCAATAGAAAGCGAATTTGACCCGATGA
>KN469380.1:44697-64090 GCA_000787095.1 Periophthalmodon schlosseri
TCCTATTTGGAACACGGCAGCTAGCACGTTAGCGATGTCCATTTATATATACAGTCTATGGTCACAACTGAACCTGGGTTGCCAGCTCCTTAACCTACATATAGAGGACACAGTTAGGTTTTAAAGTTAAACGTCCTATTTTAAGCAAAATGGACGCACCTCTGTCAGTAGGTAAGACGCCAACCATTTACTCTGTAGCTCTATCCATTTCTGTAAGTAATACTCGTGTCCCCGTGCGTAGGCTCGAGGCGTTCACGTCATGTGCGTGTCCCGATCGAAGCCTTACATGAACTTAGATGGACTATTAGATCAAGTGCGTAAAGAGCAGGGATTCTGAACAAAGCAGCTGGCACTCACAGCGCAAATGAACCCCTCCCAGTGCATAACAAACTGTTTACTCCGGAGGTAAATGTCGAACCTTGGTGAGTCCATGTTAATTATTTTACATCGCATGGTACTTTGCTCTTTTGTTGCTTTACGTGCTTTGCAAATTATTTTCTTTATTTATTATAGATTGTTTAAATTCTGTTCATTTGTCAAATTTGTGTGCTATTATTTTTTGCCGTAAGTTGTGTTAGTGTCCTGCTACTGTGCACTTTCATATTTATACTTCCTGTTTTAAAATATTGTGGTAACTAAATAAAATATTGTATTTTGTAATCCACCTCTCTTTATTGTCCAGGCCTAGCGCAGTCCTTGTTGATTATTAGTAACTTGGTCACATTTTTATACAGCACTTTTCCACCTTCAAGGCCCTCAACGCGCTTTACATCAAGGAACCACTCACCCATTCACACACCAGTGTACACAGACATTAGGGGCGAACTGGGTTAAGTATCTTGCTTAAGGACACAACGGCATCGTTCATCTGTGAATGCTGGACTGCGCTACCAATGATGTTTTTGTTGAGAGCGATTTTCGAACCGCCAACCTTCGGATCAGAGGACCAACACTCTCCGAACTGAGCTACTGTCTGGTCCAGGGCCTAATTTCCTGGGTGGCGTTGTTATATTTTACATATTTTGATATTGACCCACCCATTACTACTGATCGTGAACTGCAACCTAACCCCTAACCCACCACGCAGAACTCAAAGAGGTGATTGGTTGAAATGCAAAAGTAGCAGATTGTAATTGGCTGCGACACCGGAACAGGAAATACAATCTCCATAGCTGAGTTAAAGGCACTGCTTTTTATTCTTAAAATGTGACAAAACTGTTCATAGTTAGTAAAGTTATTCCTCACTTACCTTATACATTCAGAACATCCTAATTATTCACCTCGATGAGTTTATAAGTGCTGTTCACAACTTTCAGAGACCAAAGAGGAGTTTTACCACAACAAATAGCATGCTACCGTGCACTTCCTGATGGTCAGACAGCAAAAAGCTTCATATAATTAGACGCAGACCGAACACAGCTGACTTATTTTGATCTCAAGAGCTGCTTTTGCAATATATCTGTACTGGGGCACGACAAATTTTGTTCAAATACGCAAAAAAAAAAAAATCAGGCACAGCCCTTTAAATTTTTCGTGATGGAAGCTGTGGAGCCTTATTTTGCATTTCAATGTTTTTGTTATCTTCAACGTAAGTTCTTTACATCACAGTGTGGGGTCTCACTCAGTCACTGCTCCCAATTCGGTGACATTTTGGCTACTCCTCTGCAGAACAGATAGACGGCTTACTTAGTTTTGAAGTACTCCGAACCCACGGCGAAAAATAATTAGAGTGATTCACCTCCAGCAACAAAAGGCTGTCCCATAAGGAGCTCTTTTCACCGCTGAAAAGATTGCATTGATATAATCCATGTTGAGTCAGAGTTTGCCCGTTTTCTGAATTTGGGTTCATCATAAAAGATAATGAATTCTGCCTAAGTGCTTAAATGAGTCATCACATCTCACTGCGACCCGCATTAACCTAAATAGTCCCATTCATGCCGGATTTTATACAAATCAGAAGTTCAAGTAGAAGTAATCAGTTGTATTGTACGACTGAAGCTGCGCTGAATTAATGATGATTTGTTAATAGTTTTAGATGTAGGATAATAACATGAACAGGATAACAATACATAAAGGGCACTGAGAAGTCTTTTTAAAGGTATGTTAATTATATAGATTCATAAAAATGGTCACATGGTAAATGGTCACATGTTTATATAGCGCTTTTTTACCTTCAAGGCACTCAAATCGCTTTACACCAAGGAATCGCTCACCCATTAATGCACACGTTCATACACCAGTGCACGCAGACGCTGGGGTCAAGGTGGGTTAAGTGTCTTGCCCAAGGATAACAGCGTTCGTCTATGGGAGCTGGAATCACACCGCAAATCTGTGGGTTAGTGGATCTGACCACTTTACCAGTGATGTTCGTGTCAAGAGCGGGATTCGAACCGCCAACTTTTGGATCAGAGGGCGAGCACTGTACCAACTGAGCTACTTATTATAAAAATAATACTAGATACTTTATTGAAGTTGACTAGCTGCATAGGGATGTACATTTCTGAACTATTTAAGCAAAACGTGAATAAACAAAACATCCAACGATTTTCTCCCATTTTATCTGGGGCTGGGTCACAGAGGTCAGAGGTCACAGCAGTCTATATAGTCCTCTGCAAACTTCCATCTCCACACGCTCTTCTTCCAGCTCTTCCGGAGAGATCCCGAGGTGTTCCCAGGCCAGCTGAGAGACATAGTCCCTCCAACGTGTCCTGGGTCTTTCCCGGGGCCTCCTTCCAGTGCAACATGCCCAGAACACAGATGCCTCAGCCACCTCAGCTGGCTCCTCTCGACGTGGAGGAGCAGCAACTCTACTCCGAGCTCTTCCTACGTGACTGAGCTGTACATCTTATGTGTGATTGAACATAAAACACATGATATAGGCAGCTTGAAATAGTTAAAGGGCCCGTATTAGGCTGTTTTCTGATCTATGTTATAATATCGTTTCCTCACCACAAACATACCTGGAGTTGTGTTTATTTAAATTCACAGGTTTCACACGCAAACCCTGCATATTTAGGCCGAGTTCTTCTCTCAAACGGAAAACACTCTGTTCCACCTTGTGATGTCATGTGGTAATACAGGAAGTGCTACACTGTGTTTTTAAACTCCACACACCTTCACTTGAATCATTTGG
Organism: Periophthalmodon schlosseri; assembly: GCA_000787095.1. Classification (NCBI taxonomy): domain Eukaryota; kingdom Metazoa; phylum Chordata; class Actinopteri; order Gobiiformes; family Gobiidae; genus Periophthalmodon; species Periophthalmodon schlosseri. The sequence continues at coordinate 47,831 of KN469380.1, forward strand.
ATTACCACTATGTGACATCACCTCTACAAAAAGTAAAATGTAACCTGAAAACTACCACTATGTGACATCACAAGGTGGAACAGAGCATTTTGAGCTTTGGAGATGTAAACAGACTAATACACCGGGATTACATGTGTGAATGAAACAAAACACCTAACCCTAACTCCAGTTATTTTTTAGGAGGCAACAACATTAGAACATGTCATTGCGTTGCCTGAAATCTAAGTAATAAGCCGTTAAACTTATCTGTTTCTACGGCGACTGTGTGGCACCACCAGGCCACGTTACAAGTCAGATCTTTAGAGAGGCAACCCCGCTCACAATATGAATGCATGTTTTTATCAATATGAAAATAGTTGTTTTTGAAGCAATGTAAACAATTAAATAAATGCTTGAGATAAGTGATAGATATGTTTCATGCTACATGCGGAACCAGCAGAGTTACGCAGTGCTCCTCTGAAAAAGTTGTTCCATTACAATATCGCTACGCCATGCTAATTCCCACTCTCTCATTTCATTAGCCCTGTGCACTGGTCAGAGGTCTAAAGCTGTTATAGAGATGGGATCACGGAGCGCGTTGGTTCCATAATCCCGGACGTCCCGGAGGGGCGGTGCGGCTCAGGCCCCGATTAAGGATTCATGAGGCATTAGTCCACTATCATGATCAGAGCTTCTAGAGCGATGAGCGGCGGACCCAGGTGTAAAGACGTGCGCTGGCTTCGGACCAGATTAAGAGCAAGATTTTATCAAAGTTTGAACATTTTACATTTGTTATTCAAGATGGTATTAAAATGGAATTAGATAAGTGTTGGAAGTAGTTTTATTAGATGGGTGCGCGACATTTCAACCGGGGGATACTTAAAGGCCCTGTACCCCGAGGAAACTTCGTCTAGCCCCAGCACAGACGTATTGTATAAGCAGCTCCTGAGGTCAAAATACGCTGTCCGTATCCAATTGGAAAGTGTTTTATTCCGATAATGTCCTGTCCGATAACCAAGAAGTGCGTGTACAAGTTATGCTAGTTCTTGTTAACTTTCACCGTGATGCTCAAACTCCACTCAACAGTAATTATCGTACACTATTTGGCCCTGACTCCCACAAATCTTCCAGTAATCCGGAGCAGCTGTCCATCAAACTGGGCTTTCGCGCGTCTGTCCCACGTCCTAAAGCGGAGACTGCGGGGTCCACTCAGCACGTATACGGTCCCAGGTGAGCCGCGATGTGCGTTGAAGCTTTTCACCCTCCTCGATCCAAACGATACGTGAAAATGTTCTGAAGTAGTTGTTGAAGACTTCAACAATTCAATAGGAGCGGCGAACGCAAACTTTTGAACTCGCTGAATTCTCTCATTTACGTATCAGTTTTGCGCCACGAATAATACGCACACTTCCCAATCATAGACTGTATATATAAATGGACATAGCTAACCTGCTAACCGCCACGTTCCAAATAGGAAGTGAGCACGGCCGCGCTTCCGGCTCCATCGACTCCACTGGCTCCAATTCACTTTCTATTGAAAAACTGTCGCCTCTCTCTACTGTGACTGCTGCTGTCAGGCTCATCATTTTGGTCTCTGGTGTTAAAATGATCCTGGCATTTTTATTTTGCAATTTTGTCCGCAAATCAAGATATGAACATTAATAGCAGACAAATCAGGCGCCTTCTTTCCGCAAGGTCGTTCCCGCTAGCGTTAGCAACAGGTTTGATTGACAGCATTGCTAAACGCCCGCTCCCTGCTAAACCAGCAGTGCGGCCAGGAAGGGGTGTCACCTTCAACAGCCTCGCTCCGGATTGGCTCTTTGGTTGCTATGATACTCATGGTCAGACTTCCAAATATGAAACTCAGCTCCAAATTCGGCCCTGTAACTGCTCTAGCCTCGATGAGTTTCATTTGACTGGAGCCGAACGCTACGGGTGACGCCACACTCACTTAGTCCACGTCTTTACACAGTCTATGTTCCACAAACTGCACACTTGCAATTCAGTATCTGGATTGATAACTGAGGTCCTACGTATTCGTGTTATTTGAGGTATCAGGAATAAAAGATCTGCTAAGCTATAATTGTTCAACCGTGCCAGCCCAAAATATATCCAGATATTCTCTTAACAGGTGAAATCTCTCCATTTTCCTCGAAGCTTCAAATGTTCCCTTTAATATGTGCCATTAGAGCAATCAGCAGTTCATCTGATAATTACTTACAAGTGTTGGCACTGTCCTCCCAGTAAGGTCGACTCTCGCCCAAGGACAAAACGCACTCAAATCCTGATTCGCTTTGTCGTGATTAGGATTTCTTTGATAGCACTGTCAGTTTAAAAGGCAGTCGTCGCCAATTATCCCTATCCAGGGGCGTGTAATTGACGAATTCTCAACATTTCCAAACTGAAGGAAAAATTTGAGTGTTGATTTTTGTGTGGAAATGTAATGAACTTATAATATTTTTGAACAAGTAAATTTCTAGGTAATACATTTGCTTAAAAGCTCTGTATCTGATTTTTTTCCCACGTATTTGAGCAAAATGTCTTGCCCCAGTACAGATGTGTTGTATAAGCAGCTCTTAAGGTCAAAATAAGTTTGCTGCGTGCCATCTGCATCTAATTATATAAAGCAGTTTATTGTTCGATAATGTGCGTTTTCTCGTTGTTGTTAGCTTTACCGCCACGGCAAACCTCCGCTCTGGCTTCTGAAAGCTGTGAAAAGAGCTTATGAACTCATCACTGTGAGTAACTGGGATGCTCATTATGCATAAGGTAAGTGAGGAATAACTTTGGACCACTGCAAAACCGTTTAAAATGAACTAGTTCTGTTTTTCACGTTTTTAAGACAGAATCTCCTTTAAAGCGGCACTATGTAACTTTTCTGAAGAAGGGTCTGCCACGTCTCAATTCAGATGTTATTGCTTCGTCTAGATCATATATGACATTAAACGTATCTATCTCCGTGGAGACAAGAAAAGAAAGCAACCAGGTCAAGTTACAGGTCAAATCTTTGGAGTGGCGACTTTGCTTATAATAAGAATGCGTTGTATTTTTGAGCAATAAAATGAATGCAAAATAGCGTGATCTAATGTCATACAGTGAGACGTTTCAGACAAAGCAAAAACATCTCCATGGACACCAGCCAAAAAGTTACATAGTGCACCTTTAATATATTTAAAGCTGTAGGTGACAGACAGTATGTATTGGAACCTAAATCCCCAATGCTCCCATCCTATTGGTCAGGCACGGTCATGGGTTGAGTGAGTGACAGGTAGATTCAGCCAATCATAGTGAAGCGTGAATTCTCAAAAGAAGCAGAGAGTTTTAGTTATTTTTATAGGCAACATACATTGACAAAAATGAGTAGGGTTTATCTTGATTTCAGTCAAATAAAATATGATGCCAATGGTAGTAGTACAAAACAAAGTTAAAGAAATCTATCTTGAAATAAGGAGAAATACTTGAATTCATTTTTTTTTTTTTCTTAAAGTTAAAAAAATGTCACTTGAAATAAGGAGAAATACTTGAATTCATTTTTTTTTTCTTAAAGTTAAAAAAATCTCACTTGAAATAAGGAGAAGTACTTGAATTCAATTGCAAAATCTCCATTCTCCATTTTGAAAAATTGTCAAAAGCATTTTTCTTACCATCTTCTACAGATATCATTTCTAGTGGAGTTTATCAGCGGGAGATGGAATAATATTTGGATTGCAGTAAAATACATTTGACTTTTGAAAAAAAATGCTATACAAAAAGTTAAACGCAAGCCTTTGATCACTTGAATTTGAAAAATCTTGAAATAAGAGTTCATTTACAAAGTCACTCGAATATAATCTAGAGGCGCTGTAGCGGATTTTTACTCAAAAACGTGAAAACCAGAACCGGTTTGCAGATTATGCATTCTGAGCCGCAATGAGATTCTACACAGTAAACATATTTTGACCTCGAGAGCTGCTTAGACAATATATCTGTACTGGGACAAATACTCAGCGGAAATACATGGGGGAAAAAATTGGGTACCGGCCCTTTAATATCCTGTTGGAGCTATAGTTATATTCTGGTTCTGACTTTTATGGCTCCCCTGTGATAAGCAATACATTCACAAATTTGCCTGTTTGATCTTTTTGAGGATCCTTTTTGTTTAGTGGGTCAAATGCCAAGGTTTCAATAAAACAGAACAACACAAATCCTCATTTATCAATTTTCCTACGAGTCCTATTGTCTTGGCATCCAGCGCTGGTCTGAAATGTCCGGGAACGAAAACTGTTTTGGACGGTCATACCAAGAAAAGACAAAAATGATTTGGTCCAGATGGTTAAGGCATTTTTCTTGGCCGATGCTAAAATAATTTTCTTGTAAAAAAATAAAAAATAAAATAAAATACAACATTGTGTGTATAATTGGCAGCAAATCATTGTGTTTTTTCCCTTTTAGAAAGCCCTGCCAATTCCCCGGGAGATCTTTGAGAGCATTTTCACAAACACGAGCTTCAAACTGTTGAGTGAATAAACTCCAAAGAGAAAGGCCGCGTTGAGGGCTTAAATGTGCGTCTTCAAACTTCACACATGGCGGTGCTGCATAGCAACCGTAGCTAGGCTCAGCGGGCTCAAACGGCGCTATCAAACAAGATCTGGAACACAAACGTAGATTTATAAAAGTGGAATATGGTGGACTTATTTGAGACTTTAAACATGTTATACAGATTTTTAGGAGCTTTTAACCAGATTAGAATATTTTTGTCTTTTCATTTACCCGCTCAAAGTTGTATTTAGACCATAGACTGTATAAAGTCTATAAGTGAGTGTGACGTCAACCCTGGCGTTCGGCTCCAGTCAAATGAAGCTCATCGAGGCTAGAAGTTATAGGAGCAAATTTGGAGCCAAGTTGCATATTTGGAATTCCGACCGCGAGTATCATAGCAACCAAAAAGCCAATCTGGAGCGAGGCTGTCGAAGGTAACGTCCCTTCCCGCCCGCACCGCTGGTTTTAGCAGGGAGCGGCTTCTTAGCAACGCTGCCAATCAAACCTGTTGCTAATGAAAAGTGAAAGTGAATTGGATCCGATGGAGTCAGTGGAGCCGGAAGTGCGTCCATGCTCACTTCCTATTTGAAAAGCGGTGGCTAGCAGGTCAGCTATGTCCATTTATATACAGTTTATGATTTAGACTTATTCATGCATGTTTGAATAATCTTTATTGTTCCGCAATCAAGACGCCGTTCCTCCAAAAATTCCCATTTTCCCCTACCACCCATACACACCTGCTGCGCTTTACTTACTTTGTTTAGTTTTTTTCTCTTAATCAATGACACATGCTGGGGCTGAACGATATGGGGAAAATATCAAGTTGCAATTGTGATTAGATTTGCGATTTATGTTGAAAAGTCGATGTTCACGGGTCTTTGAATTGACAAACTAATAGGAGAATTGTATATATTTCAGAACTTTTGCACAGGGCTAGAATTGTTTCTGCATAATAATAATAATAATAATAATAATAATAATAGTCTGTGAAGGAAATTGACACCTTTGCAATTTGCTAATTGTATCCATTCAAATTGCGATTTCAACCGAATTTAGGATTTAGCAGCATCGCACAGAACCACTGCTTTGTTAACTACAGCTACTCAAATGCATACAGTGAAATACCATGAAGAACCAGACTGAAATCAGCTTCTTTATAGAAAATAAATCTACATACGTTCCACATAACAAAAATCAAATCTCTCTTCCTCTACAGCACCCACACACCTGTAGAACACCGTGACACACATCTGCATACAGTCCACATTAGTTCTCTTTGTTTGCAATTTGAAATGTGGCAGGAGGTGAGACGGAGGGAGCAGAGAGGCGCTGGATGATGATGTCACCGACGGAGCCCAGCTGTGGTGTGAGGAACGGAGCCTTTGATTCTGAAGAGGAAGAGTGTGAAAATGTGCTCTGCCTCCTCCTCCTCCTCACCACGGCGACGGGTGTCAGAAAAACATGTACAAGCTGGAGTGAGAATTGTATCAGGTTGAGATTCGGCTCACAATATACTTCGATTTTTATGGGTTTAGTTGGAGTAAATATAAACAACGTTGTGGTATGTACAATATGCTACGTGCGCAGGTGTGACGAGAAAGCACCTGTTAGCGTAGCGCACTGCAGTAAATAGTCTTTACATAGATGCGTACTATTTTTATATAAATCATAATTCTTTGTTTTTATATCTGTCTCTCTCCGTTTGACTCATCTCCAATGCCGTTGGGGTAACACCTTCAAGGATTTCCAGATCTTTGACCAGCTTCATGATTGGGCGTACCTAGTTGGCGGTAGCGGAGTTGCTAGCGCTCTCGCCTCACAGAAAGAAAGTTTTGGGTTTAACTCCCGAGCCTTTTCCTGCAGAGTTTGCACAGTTCCTTGAGTCCGGGTGGGTTTCCTTTGGGCACTCCGATTTCCTCCATTAACCTAAAAGAGGGACAACGGGTAAGAGCCTCCAGGCAATATAGTCCTGCTGCACACTTCAGTCCCCTCTTGGTCAAATGCAGAGGACAAATTACCCTACCAGAAGTCTGTGTAATCCCTAAGTCGTCCAGATCTGATCTATAGTAAAAGCCAAAAGTAAAATCTGTCAACTGGACAAAAAGTTCTGGAAGAAGCGGCCAGAACTGAAGAAGCGGCTTGGGGGAGCAGCAAAACTTCTTCACTCCTACAACTTTTTGTCCAGTTGACACATTAACTTTTGGCTTTTACTATACCCTACCAGAACAAAAAAAGTGTATCTTAAGTTAAACCTAGTTGAAGACCATGACTGAGGAGCAACCCTGTGAGATAGTCACAGAAAGTTTCCTCTTTATGTTTCTCATTCAATAAAAAGCCCTTTAGCACTGCTTGTCTCCATGTAGATGTTACTTTGCCTATAATGTTTAACCCTATGGCTTGCCTCCAGAATACACACTTACAATACTTTGCAAAGATGAGAACCTAGACACTGGTGCATCTCCCCAGGTTCAGACGGGTGTGATTGACAGGTGGATTAGAAAGGAGAAAAAAAAATCACAAGGGACAGAAAAACATTGTGGTGATGGGTGAACAAATAGTTCCTTCATTTCACTTGTATCACTGAAATAAACAAATCTGAGTTGACGATCACGTTTGGTCAGACTCGAGATGCAACGGAGGGCGTGGGGACCAGACTGATATCCCTCTGTATGAAAAATACAAATATATTTTATACATACAGAGATACATTCTGGATTTGCCAGGCAACCATATGGCATTTTTTTTAAACAAATCAGTCTTCGGGTTATACGCAAAAAAAAAATAAAAAATAAATGTAACGTTTTTCAACAATGAAAACTAAAACATTGAGTGTGCTGCTTGCTATGTTCAAATGCCACCATGAAGAGGCGGGGCTTCTCAGTTCTGCAGTTTTAAACCGGAAGTCTATTACTAAACCGCTTTAGATCATATATATGCGGTTTACAGATCTTAGCCAAAGAAAAGAAATGGTTTTAGAGGGGAGTTAAAGAAGCCATTATTGTTAGAAAAGACAATTCTTCCTTGAACAGGAAATGGGGCCTTAGACATCATCTATCTCCCATCTATAACTCCATCCTCAGACCCAAACCAAAACAAGGAAAACAATAGGGCTAGCCAGGATGCTAATAGTTGTGAAAGCAGTCATTAGGGGCTTGAATGATTATGCTAACTATGATTCAGGCACAGCTCACACTTAGAGTGGCTCATTAGACCTAGCCAACAAACAGAAACTAAACAATAGGTATTTTTAGTTTCAGTGTAGTTAGCTCCTCCCTTCAGATAGATATAAGCCAGTGTCCTCCAGTGATCTGACCAGAACTGAAGAGGCGGCTTGGATGAGCAGCCAAACGTCTTCACTCCTGCAACTTTTTGTCCAGTTGACAGATTTGATATCTTTCTTTTACTATGCAGTTTACAATTAACAAAATAGAAAATCATGATCTACATATGTTATCGTTTAAATAAAACACCACAAAATCATCATGTATCTTCTTTAATGCAAACCTGAATTTCATCAGCGTACATTGTCCTCATCGTCTTACCGTAGACCCCTACAAAAGCTCGTGCACGCCCCTCTCGCTTCGTCCTTCCCGCCGGTATAAAGTACAGTGGTGCAGAAATGTGTGCATTTCACTAACACGCCACTGGCAAGGACACCCAACCACGTCCCCTCTCCATTCTTCACTGGGCCTGTCCTGAAACTGTAGACCGGCCCAAACTGGGACAGAGCACAACGCCACACGGGCCGCGGTGTATGTTACGCTGTTTGTTTATATCTATACAGTTTAGAGGACACGGACACACAAAGAGACTAGTGGTTGAACAGTGAACTGGAACTGCGCGTAGCTAGGTGAGCAATATTGACAAAAATGTGCATCTCGTCGTACTTTGCGACGTATCTGAAATGCGTTAAATATGTGCGTGTAAACGTTTTATTAGGGTATTGTATTCAAAGAAAGAATTTCCTTTAATAACTAACCACTTAAGATGTACTATTAGTTTTCTGCTGTCTGGATCTGCCACCTTCTTGTCTCCACGGAGATGTTCCTGCTTTGTCTGGAATGTTCCACAGTAACAGTAACAAGCAAAGCTACTAAGTTACAGGTCAAATCTGCGGCATGGCGACCCCAGTGGTGCATGGTGTTAAAACAGACCTGTCATAGTTGTTTCCCCTTCTCATTTACCCTCTCAGAGTTGTTTTTGGCGTGATTCGTGCAGGTTTGAGCACGTCTTTAATTGCTTATTTTCAAGACACCATATTGCTTATCATCCCCATTTTCACCGCTACGCGCTCACACGCTCCCTGCTCTTCGTTCTCCAATTTCATTTTCGTAATCGATGATACGCATAGGATTTGGCAGCATCACGTAGTCATTTTGGTACAAATGAAACTACTGGCTAGCGTGATCTGCGGCTATCCATACGAGGGGCCGACAGCAACACGGCTCTTTGCTGTGATGACGTTTATGCCGACAAAGTGTTGCACCGACCACGACATACTGCTGGTGTATCTTCGAGCAAGACACTTCATCCATCTTGTAAGAGTGATAAAGGTGTGTGTTGGTGATTGATTGGCGATTGGAGAGGCCACTTCCACAGATTGGAAGCCATGAGTCAGTTGACCACAGGGCAGCTATGGCAACGATATATAACTACAGATTGCGGCGAGTTATGTAAATACTTAAAATGTCTGTAACCCAATTTTTTTCTCACAAAGTTGAGCAAAATTGGTTTTGACCCTGATACACTGTAGAGGCTCTTGGTGTCAAAATAAGTCCAGTGTGTGCTGTCTGCATCTAATTATAAAGCGTTTTATTGCCCAAGAATTAGGAAGTAGCACTGTTAGCACGCTAGTTGTTGTTAGCATTGCTGTGACTCTGTTCTGGCCTCTGAAAGTTGTGAAACGCTTTTATGAACTCATCGTGGTGAATAATTAGGATGCGTTAGGAAAGTGAGGAATAACTTCGGACCACTGCAAAAAGTTTAAAACAAACTAGTTCTGTTTTTCCCGTTTTAAGATGGTAAAATTCACGTATTATTGGGCATTTTTGATATTTCAAGTTTTGGAAAATCGCCACACACATCCATCAACCAACACCCCTCTGACCCTACGCTAGTTTTGTTTACACGTGGGCCTTTTGTTTCGGACCGGGACTCCCCTCTCTTCTCCTTTCGCCCGTCCCCAGCGGAGTGTGCCTGGCTGGGGCGGGGTGCTACCTGACCCTGGGCGAGAGCTGGAGGTGTGGAGGTGAAGAGCAAAGAGGGAGGGGGGAGTGTGGGAACTGTCAGCCTGAGCCCTGCTGCCAGAGATCTGGTTACGGGGCTGACCAGGATCCAGGACACCTGATACCCACTCTCATTTTCCACCGGCTCAACAGCCCAACGCACCGCGGATCCAGTGTAGCTCACTTTCTCAAACAAGCACTCGGATTGGTTGCGGTTTTGGGGTTGGGTTACCGAGCGTGGGCCAGGTAAGTGTATATATATGTGTGTGTGAGTTTTGGGGAAACAGTAGCTCAATTGGTAGAGTATTCGTCCACTGATCCGGTTTGAATCCCGCTCTCAACATTTATTTATTTATTTGATTGGGACAATGCATGTTAATGAACAGACAAGATACAACATTAATGTAAACACATCGGATTATAGCCAAAGACTAATTTCCATCCGTTGTCCCAAGGGCTGGGGTCACAAAAGGGTCAATAATGTAATGTAATGTAATAATAATCAGACTATAACCTTACAGCAGACACAAGCACAGTATATAGTCCTTAACAAAACTGTACCAAAACAAGTGGCCCTGAACCGTATCCTGTTGCCCTGATACCAAGGGGCGTGATTGACAGGCAGATTAGCCAATCAGAGAGACGCACGCTCCGTTCGTGTCAAAACAAACATTGCCTTATTTTTTCCCCCTTTTTTACATGTAAACCGCCAAGGACTGAGAAACAGCTTGGATTTATGCTGAATCAACAATCGAAGCACCAAACTGTTATTTATCTCAGGTAAAGGAAGTTATATGTTATAACATAAAAACATCACTGGTAGAGTGATCAGATCCACTGACCCGCAGGTTGGCAGTGCGATTCCAGCTCGCACAGATAAATGCTGTTGTTGTGTCCTTAGGCAAGACACTTAATCCACCTCACCCCCAGTGTTTGAGTACACTGGAGTATGAATGTGTATGTGAGCGGGTCCTTTGAGTGCCTTGAAGGTGGAAAAGCGCTATATAAAAATGTCACTGTTTACCATTTTGGTTTTATTTCTGAGGATACTGATGATTCAATTGCAAAAACACATGTCTCCATTTTGTAAAGTCTTCTACAGATTAGGGGCGTCCTGACCCAGCTCTTTCAGTTCCAATACCAGTATTGATGCTTTAGCTTTAAGTATCTGCTGATATTCGATATGAACCGATATTAACCAGTTTAGGGACTGAAAATGGCATTTTATTCCCCCACAATTAACTTATTACAAAATGTATCCAACTGTGTTATGCCTGTTATTTATCCGGCAAGTAACACCTAAACAGCATAAAAGGCATACGGTCACCAGTCTTGAATATTTCAGGACAGCGAAAGCTCAGGGTTGACCTTTGACCTCTCACCACACACTACTTCCTGCTGGACTCCACCTGACGCTTTGTTTGGGTTTTGTGTTGGTTATGTGTCTGCAGCTGAAGCCTCTGCCCCCCATGGTGAGGAGACGGGCAGAGAGAGGAAGAGGGAACAGAGAGCTGGAGAGAGGAGGAAGAGCAGAGAGAGGAAGAGGGAACAGAGAGCTGGAGAGAGGAGGTAGAGCAGAGAGAGGAAGAGGGAACACAGAGCTGGAGAAAGGAGGAAGAGCAGAGAGAGGAAGAGGCAATGTGGAGGAGATCAGAGAGGTATCGTGGAGCAAGGTTATGAATAGATTTGAATGTGGTGAGGAGAATTTTGAAGTTGATTCTTTGTTTTATGAGAAGCCAGTGAAGTTGTTGAAGGATGGGTTTACTACTAATAATAATAATTTTAAAAAAACGGCCCTACCAGGATATTAGCTGAACCGATATCAATGAAACGATACTGTACCAATATTTGATACCAGTATTGGTGCATCTGTACCACAGATATTATCAATGAAAATATGTCTATCAAAGAAAATATCTAGTGGATTTTGTCAAGGAAGGATGGAATTATATTTTGATTGCAGTAAAATACATTTGGTTTTTGAAAACTTTACTTAGTATAAACTGCACTAAACTGTAAGCCTCGGATGACATTTGAAAATACATAAATACATAAATGACGCAATTCTAGCTCAGGTAGTTGGGGTTCTGGGAATTCAAATCGCTTTACATGGAAATATTCACACACGTTCACACAATAGTGACCACAGACACAAGAAGCGAGGTTTAAGCGCGTTGCTGAAGGGAAGAGGGATTGAACCGTTGACTTTTGGGTTTGCGGGCGCTTTACCTTAGCTGCGTGTGTACATTCTTAAAGCCGACTCTTTTGTAATGCTGGATCAGGACCCTTGTCGATGTGCAATTCCAAAAATACAAAATGGAATTATAATTTATTCAAGTTTGAGTCAAGGTTTTTGTAGACAAGTAAGAGGATATTGAAATAGTTTGCAAAAGTATTTATTTGAATGTTTGGATTTGCTTTAAAGTCAACCACACATCTATTCACACACACATTGATACCAGTGTATACAGACACTAGGGGCGAGGGGGGTTAAGTGTCTTGCCCAAGGACAGCGTTCATCCGAGAGCGGGATTTGAACCGCCAACCTTCGGATCAGCGGACAAACACTCTACCGACTGAGCTCCTGTCGCCCGAGCCTTCTGAAATATTTCCGTAGTTAAAATCCCATTTAAAACTAACGTTAAAATATACGGTTCTTGTTTCTATAATTTGAACAATAACTATAAGCAAATAAAAAAAAGAACTTGTAAAAATACATTGAAAGACCTGTTGATTAAGTAAACGAATACTGCAACAGAGCTGAGAAACTGTGTAAAGGAATACAGTCACCAGCCTTGAATATTTCATGACAGTGAAAGTTCAGGGTTGACCTTTGACCTCTCATCACACACTGGACTCCACCTGAGGCTCTGTTTGGGTTTTGTTTTGGTTATGTATCTTTACTTACCCCTCCGGAAACTTTTTAAAAACACAATTGAAGGCTAGAAATTTACAAGGCAGAGATTTATTCACTTTTTTTGGATCGATGAGATTGTCACTTCCTCAGTCAGTGGTACTGTAAATATATTTCTAAAATCTTTCGTCATTCATTTAAATACATCAATACACCTGTGCAAATTTGAGCAAAAATAAAATACAAGTTGACAATTGATAAATCTGTCATTTTTTTCCATTTAAATATTTGTTGAATGTTCAAAATGTACAGGTTTAAATTTCAAAGTTCAAAGTAAAATAATTGTCTTTAGGGATCGTCATAAAATTATTAAATTGGGGGGAAAAACATAACGTAAAGTCTATTGAATTGAATCAGAATTTAACATTTGAGCGCATTAAGGAGCCAGGGGACACTGTGGGAACTTTCTCCGTTTAATCTGGTTGAATAATAGAAAATAGGATCAACATGTGCCGCTGTTTATCGGTTCAGACCAAACTACAGGGAGAAAATAATGGACATAATGGAGTTAGCATCTCCCCGCACATTTTCACATGAAGGAATTAAAACAATGGAGCAACATCAGAGCTCAATATCAAATCAAATACAACTAAATAATAATTCTGGATGTAAATAAAGGCAAAATAATAACAAAAGGACACTTAAATCATGAGATTACAATAGATGACTGGCCTCTTTCCAATCATAGACTGTATAAAGAAGTGGACTAAGTGAGTGTGACGTCGCCCACAGCGTTCGGCTCCAGTCACATGAAGCTCATCGAGGCTAGAGCCGAGTTCCATATTTGGAATTCCGACTGCGAGTATCATAGCAACCAAAGAGCCAATCCAGAGCGAGGCTGCTGAAGGTAACGTCCCTTCCCGCCCGCACCGCTGGTTTAACATTGAGCAGACACTTAGCAACGCCAACGCTGTCAATCAAACCTGTTGCTAACGCTAGCGGGAGTGACCTCGGGGAAAAAAAGGCACCTGATTTGTCTGTTGTTAACGTTCATATCTTGAGTTACAGACAAAATAGCGAAATAAAAATACCAGGATCATGTAGAGTGGGTCAAAATGAACATTTTGAGACCAAAATGATGCAGCTCACTGTAACAGGGAGTTCCAGAGAGAGGGGAGAGAGTTTTCCAATGTGAAGTGAATCAAAAGAGTCAAAAGAGCCGGATGCGCGCCCATGCTCACTTTCTATTTGGAACGCGGCGGCTAGCAGGTTAGCTATGTCCATTTATATATACAGTCTATGTTCCCAATACTGGATTTACAAAGGGAAGAGGCGGCAATCAAACCCCAAATTTATACCAGGGGCAAGGCGAAAGTCACACGAAGAAGAAACAAAAACACAGAAGAAGCGTCTGGAGAACCAAGGCTGCACAGTAAATCAAACAGGTATGAACAAAACATCTAATAAACAAAAGCACAAAAGCAGCAAATTATACAATTATATATGAACCGGTTACACATCCCTTCTCTTAATGTTGTCCACGGTAGCGCGTCGTCATGACGGCAGTGTTTTACGTTCTTTGGCAGCACATGCAGACAGGACATGGCCCGAGGGAATCGAACCAGCAACACCTGCTCTCTGTCTCCTGTCACGGTGTGGACATGCCTTTTGTCTCTGCTCTGTGGATGTGTCTCCGGTGTGGAACTACAGAGTGAAAGAACAGGCCTGGGGACAGTATTAGTGAAGGACAATAATAACAGCTGTGCATCAGGAGGAAGTGGAAATTTTAAAGGGCCCATATTACACTATTTTCTGATCTATGTTATAATGTTGTTTCCTCGTCAGAAACATACCTGGAGTTGTGTTTTGTTTCATTCACCCATGTTTAACACCCACCCTGCATATTTAGGCTGCGTTCTTCTCTCAAACAGAAAACACTCTGTTCCACCTTGTGATGTCATGTGGTAATACAGGAAGTGCCCCACTGTGTTTTTAAACTCCATACACCTTCATTAGAATCATTTGGATAATTTCAGGCCTGGAATTGCCAGTTTCTACTGAACAAAAGGTAAAAGGTAGCTGTTAACTTGAGAACTACCACTTCATGACATCACAAGGTGGAGCTCTGGAGATGTAAACAGACTAATAATAGTCAATAGTAAGGATTACTCAAACATGTGTGAATGAAACTAAACACTAAACTCCAGGTATGTTTCTGAGGAGGTAACAAAATCCCAACATGGCTTAAAGCTCATAAGGGTCAATTTTGCATTGCTTTAAGGTAACATTAGTTTATAACAGGTCAAAACATTTTAGGGGGAAAAGTGTCATATTTATTATTATTCTTTCTTTTAAGTTAAATATAGGCCAAATAAGAGCATGTTTTTTTCTGATGTTTTTATTACACTGAAAAAAAACAAAAAAACAAAACCTAACATTAACTTGCGTACTTCCTCTGAATGGTCTCGCATCTCCACAAACCTGACTCTTATTTGGCTGGGGGAGGGCCTTCTATCGCTTGTTTCCATGGAAATTGTCAATGATCAGATTTTTATATAGCTCTTTGCCACCTTCAAGGCACTCAAAGCGCTTTACATCAAAGAGCCACTCACCCACTCACACACACATTAATACACCGGTGTACGCAGACACTGGGGGGAAAGTGTCTTGCCCAAGGACACAACAACAGTATTCATCTGTGCGAGCTGGACTCACGCCGCCAACCTGTGGGTCAGTAACAGGGCTCACTTAAGAGGGGACTTGAGTCTTTTTGATTACAGACTTTCCACATTTACAGAAAGGAAAGGAAATCATTCTAATAGACAATCGACTGTATACAGATGTTTCATAATTTTTTTTAATACATTTTACAATTTAGTGTGACACAATGCTGAATCGTAACAGTTATGATGTTTGGTCCTCTTAATTACAGATCGTTTTAATTAACTTTTTTATTAACCAATATTATTTAATGTTGCTATGATTTGGTTTGTGTAGGTGTTAAATTGTTTGAGTTTTTGTGTTTTTTTGTGAGTTTTGACCTTTTTTTTTGTTGTTTTTCTTTTTAATGTCATTTTTCAAAGTTATAATTTTCTTTAAACTTTACTCTTCAGAAAATACATGCACTATCTTCCATTCATCTGCAGTTGAATAATGACATTTTTGAGCTAACCTAAAAATACAAATAGCTCAAATTCCTTTAGTCTCCGCATTGAGACGAGCCCCATGTATCTCTATAGCACATTGTCCATTCTAAACACCACTTAATCCTTTAACTGAGCCCCTTTATAAAAAAAACGCTACATTCTCCACATTTTAACATAGATTTCGTGACAGAGCCCGGGGCAGTGCTGTGAGCCTGATGTTTTCCCACACTCTCATGTCCCTCCTGAGCTCCCGTAGTCCTCCATCTCTGGACATGACCTCAGCGCAGTGGTATTATGGCAGTCAGTGATGTACAGGCAAGGCAAGTTTGTTTGTATGGGATAATTCGTACACAAAGTAATTCAAAGTGCTTTAAAGAATAACAAAGACATTAAAATCACAATACAACAAATCAAAAAATAAATACTCGTCATAGAATTAACATTAAAAGAGAAGAGTGCAGAATAAAAACCTTTCAGTCATACGCACAGCCAAGAAGAACCTTTTTGAACCGTTCAAAGTAGAGGCCTGTCTCACATC
>KN469381.1:10310-26478 GCA_000787095.1 Periophthalmodon schlosseri
AAGCAATTATGCCAGCAATCTTATGTTATGTGAACAAGTAGGACTACATGTACTGCAGAGGCGACTACAGTTAGAGGATTCCTGGGATTTTCACATGAGACATAAATGTACAGGCACGTTGAAAAGATATTAATATTTGCCACATGTCTTTTCCCAGAACTGTGCTTTTCATGAGACTAGGTTGAACTCCTATGCATTATTTATGCCCTCGACAGCATAACAAATCACAACAATGGTAATCACATTCTTTTGACAACCACAAGAAAATGGCATGTCAACAAAGTGACAAGAGAACGCATTCACAAAGCAGAAAGCACTGTGCGGAAGTCAATGCACTGTTGACTTCCATAGACATAATCAAAAGGAATAAATACTATAATTATGTACTGAACTCATCTTGAGAAAAAAAAAAAGTTATACTGAAAAGATTTATTTTGAAAAACAAGATAAATTGAATAAAGATGAAAAACAACAACATCCATCTAAGAGCTCTTAAAGACGCAGTACCTCATTTTTACTCTGTTAAAAACGTGAAAAACAGAACTAGCTCATTTCAAATGGTTTGCGGTGGTCCAGGGTTATTCCTCACTTACCTCATGCATTCTGAGCAGTTTATATGCGCATTTCACAACTTTCAGAGACCGCAGCGGAGTTTCGCGGTTGAGGTAAAGCTAACAACAACTAGCACGCTCATCGCCACTTCCTGACGCTCAGACAATAAAACGAGTTACAATTAATTCAGTACTCAGCAGACTTATTTTAACCCCGTAGCTGCTTATAGAATACGGGGGCAAGACAAATTTTGCTTAAATACATAAACAACTGTGCAAATAAGTGGGAGTTCAAAGTCCTAAAAGTTTGTGTAGACTAAATGTTGTGTACCCAGAAGAACCACAGTAAATATAATAATCATCTGTCTCTTTTTAACCACGGCAATAGAGTGCAAGTGCTTTGTAAATTACATATGCGTCCCTTTTTGAGCGAGTTGGTTGGGTTTCGTTGGATTAAATAAGATTAGGGGGGCATTAAGAACAGAAAGCCTATACTGCTGCTGAACTGCATTGTGAATGATAGCTATTAGCTGGCAATCCCTTCTGGTGACTGGGGCTATATAGGAGGATAATATGACCATATGATTGTAAATGTAATTTTTACTGCATGGCTGCATTTGAAATAAGGCAAAACAAAGGCCAAAAAGATGTACTAAGAGAAGAGTACAGTTTAACTAGAAAAGTCAATGTTTTTTTTTCTTCCTTGTTTTGTGGAAATTCAATAAATGAACACCAAGCAATTGAGTGCTTTATTTAAACAACTTTTTTTATCAGTGTATAACAACATTACCATTGAAAGATAGAGCCTTGAAATAGGGAATAGGCTTCAGAATGAGTGAACAATTAGACAGGTGCCATAGCGATTAACAATTTAAAGCAAAATATTCTTTTGGTGAGCTGGTCGTGGTAAATGGTCACATATTTTATATATATTTTTCACCCTCATAGCACTCAAAGCGGTTTACATCAAGGAACCACTCACCGTTCACACACACATCCATACACCAGTGTACGCAGACACTGGGGGCGAGGACGGTTAAGTGTCTTGCCCCAGGGTACAACAATAGCAATCATCTGTGGCAGCTGGAATCGCACCGCCAACCTGTGGGTCGGTGGACCTGACCGCTCAACCAGTGATGTTTTTAGGTCGAGAGTGGGATTCGAGCCGCCGACCTTCAGATCAGTGGACAGATCAGTCGCCCAATAAATAATGGATGGATAAAGTACTACCATGCCCACAACTTCCTGTATCTCATTTATAGTAAACTCACAGCAGGTTAATGACAGCTTCCTTCAGACATCAAATCACAAATTCAGAAGCAGGGCCCCGGCATGTGACAGATATCATATAGAGGACCTGCTATACCACCGACTGATGTGCAAATGTATATGAATGACATGCCTTTCATATGACGCAAGCCTGTCCCACACTGCATCAAAGTTACTGTCAAAGTCACTGCACTGATGCATACATTATCTACTACTTCTTGTGTGGAAATCTGACTTAAACATCATGAAAGTAGTCTGGTATTATAAAATTAACATAAGCTATTACAAATACAATGAGTTGTAAGTAGCCACAACAGTGAAAGTGAAGTATAACAGTGATGGGAGTAATAGTCAGTAACGTTTCCGTTCTTAAAGGTTAATATAAAGGTCTTTGGGTAAGTTTAATGATGTAATGTTCTGCAACTGTTTCCGGATCAAAGTAACCATATATATCTCTTAACAATCACACCTGATAATACTCAAAATGTGATGCAATTTAGCATTCAAACTTGCTAGCATTGCCACATACCACTGACTTACATGTGTATGCTGTCTTGATTTGTGTCTGGGAAGTATTCATTTGTAAAAGCAGGTATCATGGGAATATAAATATCAGTGTGTGTTTTTAATACATCAAATTATGAGGCTCATGCTGTTGCGACATGGCTAAAAAAGAGAAGAAACTGCAGACAGAAAGTTACATTACACTAACATTAAGTAACATAAGTACAGTTTTAATAGCCTTAATAAAGCATGAATAAAGACTTAAACACGGTATTTATCTACCGTATTTTCCGGACTATAAGTCGCACTTTTTTTCATAGTTTGGCCGGGGGTGTGACTTATACTCAGATGTGATTTATATGTAAAATATATGTTTTTTTCTTCTTTATTATGCAGTTTTTGGCTGGTGCAACTTATACTCCGGTGTGACTTATTACTCCAGAAATATGGTAATTAAAAAACATTTTATTTATTGCAAACTTGATCTATGAGCCGTGTGAGTCACTATAGGATGAGAGCTGATTGGCTGTCCGAGGGTGGTCCACAGTTCTTCTACTTTCTGTCTGAAAAAGCTGTTCTAAGGCTGTGCTAGTGCCCAAATAATACCTGTATGTGATATGCCAAGACTAGGCTAGGGACAGGTTAGATAGATTTAAATACTCTTCTAGGGATGCACCGATCCAGCTTTTTCAGTTCCAATACCTATTCCGATACTACAGCTTTAAGGATCTGTCGATACCTGATATTAACTGATACCAGAGCAGACTGTGTTTCCTTAAAACTAAAATAACATAAGACAAAACTGATCCAAATGTGTTATGTAGCTGTTATTTATCACTCAAGTAACTACAGAACAGCTCTGAATAATGTTCAAGCATCATGAGACTTTCTAGGCCACGTACAACCTGTAAATAGTCTTATTACATCAATGTATATGTCCAACCAGGATATCGGCTGAAACAATATTTGGAAGCCGATATCCTGGTTGGACATATACACTGATCCAGCAAATTTGTCAGTATCGGCGCCAGTATCCGATATCAGTAAGCTGATTTCTGGTTGGACATATACACTGATCCAGCAAATTTGTCAGTATCGGCGCCAGTATCCGATATCAGTATTGTATCAGTACATCCCAAATTTTTTCACAGTTTGAAAATCAGGTAGCTTTAAGGTATATTTATTGTAAAGTGGCACTACAAAGGGAGTATTTTTTTCCACATTTCATCCACATTTTTGTACTGTTCACTGGAAATGTACTGCTCAAACACAGACCTGTATGGATCTATAATGTGACGATAGAACTCTATCTCACAAAAAGCTACTATGCTATTACCATGGCAACATCACCTCCTCCCTCTCACACACCTTGAGCTGAACATGAGCACACCAGGGTTAGAAGAGAAAGATGGAGACTTGACTCCTACTCACAGTGTAGAGAAGGAATATGCGAACACCATGATCCTGATGTTTTTGCATTTGCATACCTGACTTCTTACTTTGTTTTCACATCGTGAGATTGATGTCTTGTGATGTAGAGGTGGGTCCATGTTTAGAGTATAAAACAACTTTGATCATGAAAGTAATTGCATTAGTGAAAATTTGCATTAAAATCAGGGATGCACTAAATTGATAAATCAAACTTTAATATCACTGAGACTTTTTTTTTCTGTCTAGCCTGCTAACATTGTTGTCATATTCACCTCTCTTCCTATGAAGCTACGAAAAACAATCAAACAAATGCTGAACAAAATCAAATTCTCTATCAACAAATTTAAATTATAATCAAAAAATCCAAATCCGTTGTTGAAATAGGTGATAACATGGTACTATTGTCTTCAAACCGGCTAAATTGTGTGGTGGCTGGTATTTGGGACATTCTCTGTTCCACTACAGCAGGTGGCCTTGTTATGCTCCAATAGTCTGTCACACTAAATGCCTCTCACACAAATAACTATGCACTGCCTGCTCTCTCCTATTGCACATCATTGTCTCTGGGTTGGGATTTTATGCTTCAGAAATGTATCTGTTTTCATTTTGTTGCAATGGAGTAAAACATTAGTTAAACATTTTTAGTATTTGGACAAACTGCCCCTGCTCACTTCTCAAATCATTACCATTATGGGACTTCACAGGCGGGTCAGTAGGTAGAGAATTTTAATTATAGTAACGCTTTATGAAAATTATAAGGCATCTGTGTGTAAAACAATGTGAACACACTATTTTGTCCACTTTACTTGTAATGGATCACTTAAAAAAGCTGGAAATTTGAATGTCTTTATAATAGCTCTAGTAACACAGCATAGACATGTTTTTGTTTGTTTGTCAATCGGGATCATCATTAATGTTTCCCTGACAACCTCTCTTTGAAAATGCAATCACAGGTCTAGAGTTTGCGCTTTAAGAGGGAATCTCACCCTAACTGCATGTATCCTATGGAATATGTGAGGAAATGGCCCTGCTTTAAGGATAGAATGTCCGTATGCAGCACAGTATGGAATGTAACTTCACCAACAACAGGTCCTTGTCGGGCTCTTGTTTGAAGGAGCTGCTATTTCTTGCAACCAACTCTGGGAGACTTTCACTTAGCCTCTAACTGGATTTTTAATGAACACTGTCTGATTTCATAAAGGGGGAGCCGGTGAGTCAATGGCAAAGAAGCACTTGTCAAACTGCTGCTAGGGCCTGACACTTGCTTTAACAGGCTAATCACAAGTTGGCATCACACTGATAAAGGGGAGTGTATGATTGGAACAGTGGAAAGAAACACCCCACAGTGGCCACGTAGAGGCTGTAGTTGGCTGAAGTGCCCCCACAAAGTACAAGGCTTTCATTCACAGCATCACAGGCTAATATGGGTCAGAATTTCCATATGTAGAAGGCGTCAAACAGGGCTCAGCTTATGTTTTAAAGATCTGCTAAAGCTGCACTGGGCGATGCAATATTTCATGTTGTATATATTGTCACAATTATTTGAGTCATAATTGAAATCACAATCTTTTAAAAGGCTACTGTGCACTTTTAAGAGTACAAGCTGCTTTGCTCCAGGTTTTGCGGAGCAGGACAAGTGCCCATATCACTCCTCAACAGTTTTTAATTTCTTTTCACACAAGTGTAATCACAAGTTTGAGTAATTGCACAGCCCTATCAGTGCTTCATAGGATTTGTGCGTGTGTGTGTTTATACTTAATCGACAACATATTGAAATAATTATTGGATAATATGATCTTGCCTCAGTAAAAAAAGTTGTGGGTTAGACTTCCAAGCAGATCCGGGTCTTTCTGTTCAAAGTTTGCATGTTTCACCCCATTTCTGACGGGTTTCTCCAGGCACTCAGTTTTCCCCCATCAACTCAAAACATGCACAAGTGGTCCAGTTAAGGTAGTCCTGACCAAGCCTAGCTCAAGATCCAGAGATGGGTCCCTGGGCGTGGCACTGCTCCTGACAGGTTACCCCAGCAGTACTGAAGGATGGGTCAAATGCAAGAGGACAAATTTACCTGTGTAACTTAACTTAAGCCTTAAATTATACTGCAGCCAGTTTTACATGATGGTGGAACATTTAAAGTGAACTTGCAGTTTCACATTAATAATATCCAAGTGTACTTTTCTGTTGTACTTTTTGATCCATGGAAAACACTATTAGTAGAAAATTTCACGCTCTTGCCAATTTCTCCCTTTTTGTCTCATTTTTAAATTGTGCCTCCGCATTTAATTTCCCTTTTGTTCTGCAGATTTACCTCTATCACCACTGCAAAAATCCATCACTTTACAACAAAAAGCGCGTTCATACCTTTGGCGCACTTACCCATAATGCATTGCGGGGAAGGCACAAGGCTGTGGAAAACAATATGCAGTCATAAATCAATAGCAGTTGCACAGGCAATGAGGCAGAGCACGGGACAATTGGAGGCAGGGGACAGCTCTGTGGACTTCGGTGGTAGTGGCTCTGTTTCTGTAGAGTTTATGCTAAATTAAAGTCATCATTAAAGGAACTTCTACCCAAGTTGCAACTGCGACAAAAACAAGGACTTAATTGGGGGGATCTTTGCAAAGTGTTATCTTAATATGGTCAGTTTTGTATTTATATATATATTTTTTTAGCATCCTGATGACGATATTTAATCAATATATTGGTAATAATAAATAAGCTAAGACCTAATTATAATGCATGTTTTCAGTTTATCTCTAAATGAAGGAGAAATGTAAACTCAACCAGAAAGAATGCATTCTCATCATGTTTCTACCTCCATTTCCCTACGGCAGCAGCAGACGATCAACCAAATTAGCCTCCCCATCTTATCTTAACCAGCATCACTTATAAAGGCCTAAGGGAGATAGTTTCCTTATACATTTCAAATTACTTATACTTTGCTATCTAAGAATAAACTTTGTGAATTTGTATCTTGACATAATTCTATTTAAATGGGAATATAGTTGGAGCCACAGCAGACCACGATAATATATCGTTAATGTGACTTGGTTTGCCAAATTAGGTTTTTTTTTTATTATTTTCTAAACACTCTCATAAATACTTATAAATCCTGTTGACTCTGTATTAAATGGTGCTTTTGCCTTTTGGCTCTGCTACAGTTAACTGCTATAAATCAATTGCTAGTTACAGTTACAACTTTTTAAGCGATTTGAAACTTCAGGGTAACTTTTTTCGATATTAAACAGTGAGCTCTTGCCTTTGTGCTTTGGGAAGGCACAGTCAGTTTTTGAATGTACTTTTTTTGCTTTTTTATGAGTAAAAAGGCTACTGTTATCAATCTAAGAGTTAAATCTGGTTGTTTCTATTGTTTGAGAAAGTGGGTTTTGGTAATTTGTCCTCTTCAATTGACCTGTCAGTCCACCTTGTGAGGACCTGAAGATAACTGTGAGCAACTAGTACCAGGAAGTCATTCCACCAGATCTGAGGTGACAGTGCTAACACATTAGCCACAGCGCTGCCATTGTAATCTTAGTCAAAGTGTGACATCTTGCTGTGAGCTCTTCATCGACTTGAGTGGGATCTTTTTGTTCCTGTCAGTTCTGGTCCCACAGCAGGTACACACAAAGTCTTCCCAAAAACGCAGTGCCGTGACTCAAGGTTGCACCTCCTCCCCTCTCCTCTTTAGCACATGTGTTTATTGTAGCAGTGTATTCAGCTGTTGTGTCATGCAGGAGTATCTCAGTGATACATGACTGTCCTTAGGCCTGTTCCCACTCCCACGCACAGACCCATGTGTTCAGGTCACTACAAGATAAGATTTACCTTTAGATTGATGCTATGTGTTCTTATATCTCAAACACTGTATGAATCAGTAAGTGGACGTTTGAGGTGTGCAGCAGCCTGTATCATATATATCTCACAATGTCAAACAAAAATATTACAGATGTACCAATTGATATTGTTACTAATACTACTGATACACAATACTACAGATTTTGATATAGCAAAGACATAAAATTATTAAATTATTGAATAAATCAGCACAACCAACCTTTGACGAATACTTGTCATTGTGATTCTGGGTTAGCCTTTACCTTCATTTGCCTAATAGATTCACAATATGCCTGATTTCTGGAAGAAAGCCTGTAGCAAATAAATAAACAAGCACTATGTCACTTTTTGGTGCAGGGTCCACCACCTGTCTGTCTCCATGGAGATGTTATTGCTTTAGGAATGCTCCACAGTATGGCATTACATGTATCTATCATGCATTTACTCAGTTACAGGTGTTTTCATTGGTTAAAAATACTGTAATGATCTGATATTTTGTGTTTAGTTCAGAGTTGACAACTTTTCTTGTTCTTGTGACTGTTTGTGTTGTTGTTGTTGTTGTAACTGCTTTTGTATGTGACACTTGGTTGCTATGCCGACAAGTTGACATGAAGGTTCTATTCTTGAGTTACTGGTCTGTTTTGAAGACTGGATCTAGTGAGGTGAGTCTGCTGTTGTTTTGTTCTTGTTTTGGCCTGGGTTACGGCCAACAGTAGCCCTTGTGCTCAGAAATAAACAACCAGAAGAAATTTGCCGTGCTTCCTTAGACCAGAACGCCACAATACCATAAACACATAGTGACAAACACTCCACCTGAAAAGTTCCATAGTGCACCTTTAAAAACCAAACTACAGCAGGGAAGCTGCAGCCGCAAGATATAACCCATTACTTCCCATCTGTGCCAACATTACCAGCCAACACGTGACTTATAGACCCATTATCTCCATGTCCCCCGCACCTCCACACAGTGACCTCCTGTGTTTCCCTGCACATGTGGACCCTCGGGGGGCGCTGTTCCAGTCATAAATATTCCTCCTGCCTTGGTGCCCTGACAGCCGGTGCGGGGTGACAGCTCATACCACAATCCAAAGCTCTCTCTTACATCTATGTCCCTGCGAGCCCCGCTTCTGCCTTTGATTCATCCCTAATGGCTGGATCGGCGCGTGTGTGTGTGTGTGTGTGGTGTGTGTATGTGTAGGTAATGGCCAGTCATCCACATCCTGTATACATTGACACATTGAATTATTGTAACTGTGAGCACCGTGACATTCTTTACATGGGGACTTTAAAGAATGCTAAGGGAGCGCACATAGGCCAGCACATTTGGGGAAACGATCGGGTGATTGATGTAGCAGCATTAATTACATGTATTTTTAGCCCTGTGCAGGTCTTTTGTGGACATGAAAACAGACCCTCATGAACCATTACTGTCACACTTTCAAGGTTCTCTTTCTTCAAATAAGAGGCTCATTATCCGGCATCACGGCTCTCTGATGCTGCAGACATGTGGGCGCTCACGGTCATCGGAGGAACAAGGGAGGGGAGTGGAAAAGACCGATAGAGCGATGTTTGCTGAAAAAATGTATTCGAGATGTTAACATTTCACGTTGAAAGCATTTTTTTGCAATCTGTTGTTGAAGATATTTACAAATTATGCCGATCAAATCAAGTAGGGAATCTTGGAGAAACTGGAGATTGTGGTTTGTGAGATGTTAATTATTAAACTGACCTCCTGTAATTGTGAAGGAAGTGATGCCAGACCAGGCAGAGAGTTGAAAGAAGTTTTTATGTGATATCAGAAGAGTGAAGGTACAGACAGCAGGTACATGCGTTACATTACAAAGGAACCTTCTCAGTACTTATACATTGAGAAAGGTACTATCTATAGAAGGCTGGTGCTACATGGACTAATGAACCAATTTTACATACTGTCCATACAAGGTCATGTATGGATATATCGTTATCCACAGGTATATGGATAACTGGAGCTTGTAACTGAAGTAGCTGGTAGCAGTGAAGACATCTTAAAATATGTATGTGTAGCATTCTTACTGAGAAACAAGTTCATCTCAATGTCTGTAACACACAGTATTCAACACAAGGTTTAAGAGCAAAGAGATTAAACACAAATCATGCTTTCACCTCCAAAATTTGTACAAAAATATTAAAACCTTTTTTTGATTGCACAATTTTTTTTTTTAATCTATTCTTGAAGATATTTAGAAAACTAGCAAAGGCTTTTTCTAATTGTAGACATGTACTATCTAGACATAACCTCAATTTATACATTTTGAACTAGCAGGCAAGGAATGAAACTGGAGATTAGGGGTCTATCAGATCTACACTTACCACCTACATCACCTAATCATTGAAAATATGAAAATTGCATTCATTGAATTCATTTTCTTTTCAGTAACAGTAATTTCAGCTATATTAAGTTACCAAACGTGATGTCTTGCGGACCCTCTGGCTGTTTTCACCACGTTAAGAGGACCTTGCAGAGTCTGAATCTGAATAGCAGTTGATGTAGTGTAGCCTCAGTCACCCAGTGGGAATGGGAGCCAAAGAGCACATCACAAATGCCTGGAGGAAGGAGGAAGATTTTCACCCTCAATATATTCTGCACCTTTACAGTGCAGGGTCCTCCAGGGGACGCTCAGCTGTACTCTGTCATTCATGAAGGCTCTGGGAGGGACTGTTTGTCTGGTTTGTTTCTATACAGCAAAGGTGGAAGTGACAAATAACTGTAATCGGATGTCATTTGCTCAATTTGTAATTTTGGGAATTATGGGTTTCAGATGACGATGACAGATTTAAGACGCGGGCAGCTAAAATGGATTAAAGTGCCGTTTTTGTGGATTTACCTTTTATATTTATGAAAATTCTGTGTTATAGGAAGAATCTGGCTCTTGCCCCCATTCTGGGAGTATGACATCATCACGTTTTAGAATCTGAAAACTAATAAGCAGTGTTTGACCTGCATTACTTACTGCTATGTTCTTTCTATCCATTCAGTTGTGAGTAAAGTCTTGAAAGAGGTTGCGTCAGAGGGCGTTTAGTCTGACTTATTGATAATATAATTAAACAGTGCCTTCATAATGGTATTTGTAACAGAAAAAAATATATATATGTATCTGCATTATACAGAACTGAAGAAGCGGCTTGGATGAGCAGCAAAACGTCTTCACTCCTACAACTTTTTGTCCAGTTGACAGATACGAATTTTTCTTTTACTATGGCTCATACCTGGACGACTGAGGGATTACACAGACATCTGCATTATTCATTCACTCCTCACAGCTCTGCCCTGGGGTAAACTGGTGACTACAATCCTGCATCAACGACCTCCTCAAAGATCTAAAAGAACATTCAAACAGGCAAGATGTGCTTTGCTAAAAGACACAACAACAACAACAGCATGAATTAAAAGGGTAAGTATTCCAACCCAACTTTCATTAAGTGATACCCGATGCCTTTAGAGTCCAGCTTCTCATTTCCACCTTTACAATGCAGAGGGTATAGACATTATAGAGTAATTTCATTAGTTGTTCCGTGTGTGATTTGGTTATGAGGTGATTCGTCTGGCTTCTTCCTAAGCGGTGTGATGGCTGGACATTCCCATGGTGTTTATACTTGCGTATAATTGTTTGAGGGATTTGTAACAGATTCATTTTCCCTCTTTAAGTGATACCAATCTTCCCTGTGTGCTGCCGGCTGATAATTGGGATTCAGCTCGTTCCTCTTCAGAGACGAGGGACAATTATCCGAATCTCCAATCAGACGGGGGAGGATCCGGGATGGTCATGGTTTAGGGAAGCTAGTGTTGACTGTAAATAGACCATCCTTGTGTTTGTAAACAGCACGGCTATATTGAAAAGGCTGGCACTGAGTTGTAAATGGAGCATAATCTATTTCCAATGGAGAAATTAGCATTAGACATGGCAGCATTGCAAACTATGAATATTCAAGATCATTTCACCAACTGACAACCACCTGTGAATAATATCAGAGCCTGTTAGGAATTACAACGTGTGTAAAGGCTAAAGTCTAGTATATATTTAAAAACATTGTAATTGTAATCATGGCCACTGTTATTAGCAGTGGCGGTCACATTTTACAGCTGGTTATTAGCTGGTACAAAGTTGATTAAAGGCGCTGTATCTGATTTTTACGCACTTAAAAATATGAAAAACAGAACTAGTTCATTTTCAAAAGTTATTCCTCACTTACCTTATGCATTCTGATCACCCTAATTATTCCAGTGATAAGTTTATAAGGCATTTCACAACTTTCAGACGGGAGTTTGCCATAACGGTAAAGTTAGCAACAATTAGCATGCTAGCAGCGCACTTCCTGATTACTGGATAATAAAAAGCTTAAGATGCAGACAGAAAAAACTGGTCTCATTTCGACCTCAAGAGCTGCTTATGCAACATAAGATGAACTTTGCTCAAATACACGGGGAAAAATGGGTCTCTTTCAATCATTTCATAAGTACAATGTGCATGTATCTGTTTAGAGTTATTCGTACAATGTTTTGGTGGCAAGGTATGCGTTATACGTGCCATGTTGGATTGGAAATAGCAACCTTGAACATTGTAAGAATCACAGTAGCAACGCAATTTATTTGATTTGTGCTACGTTTTGTATAATTCTAGCTTTACTGCACTGTAAACTGTAAACAACAGGGGTTTTAGTTTAAGTGTAGTTAGCGCCTCCCTTCAGATATAAGGCAGTGTCCACTAATAATCTGACCAGAACTGAAGAAGCGGCGAAACGTCTTCACTCCTACAACTTTTTGTCCAGTTGACAGATTTCATATTTTTCTTTTACTATGGATCATACCTGGACGACTGAGGGATTACACAGACAATCCTTCTTTATTTGTTTGTAATGAGTCAAGTTGAAATTGAATGAACTTAGAAACTAGACAATATGGAGCAACGTAGCCTTTGACCATATCACAATCCAGCTTTAAAGACAGTCTGAGTTTTCATGGAAACACAGCAGCCTACTGAAGCATAAAGAATTAATTGTACACGGTAAAACGGCCATATAGAGCGTGCAGTGAATCTGAATTATTCACACTTTTAGCTGAAAATCATCGCCAACAGCTCACAGTAGGGATCCTGCATTTAGAGATAACTCCAGCTGTAGCTTCAGGGCGATTCACTACACACACACTTATACTGGAGTAGCCTAGGACCAAAGAGGAAGGCACACATCTGGTGCATTCATGAATCTTAAAACGGCCCTTGCTTTGGCACATACAGTAGCTACATTGATTTGGAAACTGATTTGTTTTCGAGGATCATATCTAAGATGACTTTAAACTTTATTATAGTCACTAACATGAGCTGCCATATTTGATTTTTCCTGAAAAATAGATAGTAACATGATTCCATTCAGCCATTATTCCATACAGATCAATACACAATATCTATCTGATTGATTTATAGAGCGAATGGTATTAAAACAGCAGGGGACTAGTGGCTGTGATATTTGAGAGTAAGCGCGAAACATATAAAGGCCAATCCGAAGTTTACGGTTTTCATTGTTCAAAGAATAGACCAAAAGACTCTTTCCTCTTCAGCAGCGAGCCGGGCAGAGAGCAGAGTGAATACCAATGCAGTTTCCTGCTGGAGCATCAGTAGAGACCCTGTTATTGTTTTGATTGCCGATAGTCAAGGTTATGAGCAGGTTGTGCGTTAGGAAAAAGTGGTGCGTTAGCGGTTGCTTGAGTAAAGGTTAAAAAAAAAACTTTAAAAAAGCTGTTATGTTTTATCACAATGACCTGGATATTGCATTCTCAGAAGATGTGAATATGTGTGCAGTTTGGAGAAGATGTAGGAGCAGTAGTCATTTCTGAAGTTGTAGAGCAGAGAAATAGTAGTAGTACAGTGACAGATCCCTTATAGTTGTGTCCTTAAGCCAGACTCTTCCTTCACTTTGTCATAGCAGTGTTTCTGGGTGACTCTGTGACTGGTTGTAAAGATACCAAGGGTCGAATAAATCAAATCATTTTAACAGACGTACTACTGATAACTCCAGTTTAAATTATATTATATTGAAAAGATAAGTTTTTGGAAATATGTCACCAATCTTCCATGCTTCTGCCTCCAATTTCGTGGTCTATAATTGAAGCCTCGGATAACACATGTACTGCAGTTACAAATAGGACTCATGCAAGGATTTTATTTGTGTTAACCATCTCTGAAAACAGAGCAAAACATGTGTCCAACGTGAAACTTATGAAAGCCAGCTGAATACTCTCAGACTGATTACACCACAGCGCATAGTGTGTGTGTGTGTGTGTGTGTGTGTGTGTGTGTGTGTGTGTGTGTGTGTGTGTGTGCGTGTGCGTGTGCGTGTGCGTGTGCGTGTGCGTGTGAGGCTACAGAACAATGGATCCTGATTAACCTCTTGAGCCTCTGGCCTTAGTCCAATCACACCGGTCGCCCGAGCTGCCTCCACTTACACAGAATTAACTCATGAATTACACTAAGCTGCGGTTTTATTATTCCACCATGATAAAGTCATTACCCAGCTGCCCCGGGGTAGAGTGTAGATTGCATGTATGTAGTCTGTCAGTGATATGGGGGTATCTGCTTACAGGGACAAATGATTAGTTGTTAAGAAAAATATAGGTTAACGTGGGTGCTATCCAAGTTATATTACTGGCAATATATCCAGACTAATGAGATTTAGCCACATTACAACACACTAACCAACACAATGGCTCAATAACTAGCTTTGGAGAAAGAAAATGCATTATTTGCTCAAGTTAACGTCTTTCTAATCCGAAAGGTTTATATTCCTTGTAGTTATTCGATATAAAACCTAAACTAGTTATTTTAAAAGCATTAAAGGCCCTGTATTGCACAAAATGGATTCTTGTTCCACCTTATGATGTCATGTAGTGGTAGTTTTCCAGTTAACAGCCACCTTTTACCTTTAGCTCAGTAGAGATTGGCAATTCCGGGGGTGAAATCATCCAAATGATTCTAGTGACGGTGTGTGGAGTTTAAAAACACAGTGGAGCACTTCCTGTATTATCACATGACATCACAATGTGTTTTCCGTTTGAGAGAAGAGCTCAGCCTAAATATGCAGGTCTATGTTTTTGATGAGGAAATAACATCATAACATAGATCAGAAAATGATGTAATATGGGGCCTTTAAGCAGCACAAATCCAACCACTAATGATGCAGCTGCAATGTATTTGTCAAAGTTTTATTTACTAGTTGATAATCAGGCCAAATTTCCTGCAGTTATTTTGCCAGTGTTTGATGAAGTTCATTTTGCTTTGGATAGGGGCTTGAAAACCATAACAGTTGTGTCCCGTCCGTGACATTTTCAATATCAGGATTTCAAGTGAATTCATAAAATATCAACCTAATATATAAGAAAGTTGTATTGATGCTAAAAGTTTATTTTGATACTAAGGTAAAGTAAAAGAAAAATTCAAATCTGTCAACTAGATAAAAAGTTGTGGAAGTGATGACGTTTTGCTGCTCATCCAAGCCGCTTCTTCAGTTCTGGTCAGATTACTGGTCTACCAACAGGGCGGGGCTTACAACTGTGAAATACTAAAGTAAAGTTTGATACTCGCTGAAGATTTTGACACCAAGATAAAAAAGACAGATGGAGAGTAATAGCGAAAACAGGTATCTCAGTTTTGCAAATGAACTCTTCACATTGTAATGAATAAATGATGCATGCATTCATGTTCATGGATGCCGACAAATCAACAGCTTTATTAAAGGCATTTATAGGGTTACATTTTCTGCTGCATTATTACCTTTTTAGTTCCAAATAGAAGCGATTAGCAGGTTATTGATTCTTCTTGACTAATGGAGGTCTAAGAAGTAAACATGCCTGCAAACATGTATCCACACTTGGGACCATGGCCATCATAAAAAAAATAATAATATTAAAAAATAAATAAATAAAAAATCACAAAAAAGTCTGCCCCCTTGTGGTCTGATAGCTGCATCACTTCCACAGTTCTTGAACATTTCTTGCATGAAAAGTTTTTTGTTTTTTTTCTGGTGTATATATTTAACCTCTTAACGTTCCGACGGCACCTGCCCTTACTTTACAAATCTAACAGCAATGCACATATACTTCTGCGTCACCCACACAAACAATCTACACATCAAATGAAAGCTACGGCGCTCGTCTTTTCGAATATGTAAACCATTTTCACCTGCAATCACCACAGTGCTCACAGGAAAGCCGTTTTTACAGAAAAGTCAAAAATTAGGATTTGGACTTCACTTACCTTTGAGGGCTCTGGTTCTGTCAAACATCAACATATTTCCAGAAAGTTGGTCTCATTCGTTCCGTACAGGTCCAGAGAATATAATCCAGTGAAGAAATTATGTCCATAAAATAAATTAGATCCTCCATGTCAAATCTGCTGCAGGAAAGTATTCCAAACGTAAAATCTGCTCCGTCACTTTTTGCATCTCTTTTGTCGATTTCAGGCATAATAAACTTCTGACAGCGCCAATTTTGTTTCTCAACGCTAATCAAACTTGTTAGCTTCTGATTGACACCAAGGTTGGCCAATAAG
>KN469382.1:0-28873 GCA_000787095.1 Periophthalmodon schlosseri
TTCACTGTATATCAACCAGTTTAGCCAGTTTAATCGTTTTGAGACAAACTCGGCGCAAAAAATGTCTCAAAACTTGTGAAAGCGTAATTTTCAGATTTGTACATATAAAATGACAAAGTTGTAAGTTGTAAAACGATATTTGTAAGCGTAAAACGGATTTGTAAGTGTAAAAAAAATCCTTTTTTTATTTGCCAGTGTACAAATCAACATTTATGCATTCAAACTTTTTGGAACAACTGTACCTTCTCAGTGGGCGTGTACCGGTGGCGGTGAAAACGGGGTTTGATTGGCAAAATGGCGTCTTGAAAATAAGCGACTAAAGATTGCTCAAACATGAACGAATCACTCCAAATATAACTCTGGGTGACTAAATGGTGAGGGGAAACAACTATAACATGGTTAAAAGTTTGAAAAAATTAATGTAATTTAATTTAATTAATTTTAGTCAAAAGGTAACCAGTAGAGTCAGTATAGACCTCATCATTTCCCTGTAGAACTGCTCCAGGTTTTGAGTGGTACAGCATTTTTTGAAATAAATAGGAACAATATTGTAATCGAAATTAAAACTGTATTAATTGCAAAAAAAAATAAAAAATAAATAAATTAAAAATGACACTTTCCCCAAATGTATTCTTTACTCTCACAGTGATTTGTGTGAGTTCTTGTTATATGTGCTGTTGCTGCAGTACAACCCTGTCCAGCTCTGTATAAATACTAGACTATTGGGGGGGTCTATACCTTTTGCATAGCAGCACAGAGCACGTCGTTGCCTTTGTGGTAGGGCACCTGAACCGATCCCAGGAACTTGAGTCTGTATCTGTCCATCCACTCGCTGCTCTTCACTGAGAGACAGAGAAGACAAGGAGGAGTGAATAATGTACTGTTATACATACACAGTATAAGTAACATGGTAAACACAGCCCTCTCTAAGGGAAATGACTTGGAGTGAGTGAACTGTACCAAATTTAAATTCATTCAGATATTGCCTCATTGGTGTGCAAAATGAGAGTACTGATGACGAAGCGACACCTTTGTGTTATTTGTATTTATTTCATTTAAGCCTTTTGTTTTTGTAAAAGTGAAGTATACAGATTCATTGAAGATTTATTGAGAATAGCATGATAACCGAGATTAGAGATTAGGACTAGACATCATAAATCAAACATTATTGGCTAAAGATGCTTGTCAGCAAGGAGCAACTCCACAGTGCAATATTAGCTAAAATAGCACAAAAAGAACATCCCTAAGACACTGGACCAGTACCTGTGAATACATCCAACACAACTAAATTATTGCATTACAAATTGGACTCTGACAAGCAAAACTACTCTTAAATTAGCTGAAACTATTTATAAAAAAGCACTTAAGTTATTAGACAAAATGCCTACTAATTATCATTACTGCAAAATCCTTGACAAATACACATTTCGTAATTGGGACAACACAATCAAATACACATACTTAATTTTGATATACAACGTTTTGAACAATCTGGCTCCACCTCCTCTGAAGGAGTTTGTGAAAAGAAGTTCAAACTGGACAAGAGCAGGTTCTAGAGGGGACTGCTCTGAGCCATTTAGTAAAAGAGCAAGTTCTAGAGGGGACCATTAAGAGCAGGTTCTTGAGGGGACCACTCTGTGCCGTTTAGAGCAGGTTCTAGAGGTGACCGCTCTGTGCTGTTTAGAGCAGGTTCTAGAGGTGACCGCTCTGTGCCGTTTAGAGCAGTAGCAGGTTCAGAGGTGACCGCTCTGGGCCGTTTAGAGCAGGTTCTTGAGGTGACCGCTCTGTGCCGTTTAGAGCAGGTTCTAGAGGTGACCGCTCTGTGCTGTTTAGAGCAGGTTCTAGAGGTGACCGCTCTGTGCCGTTTAGAGCAGTGTACTATAGCAGGCAGGATGCTGTTGTGCTTTGGTGAGTACCTTTGTACGTGTCCGTGTCCCTGGCGGCCTCGATGGCGTAGTATGCAGGAAACACGCCCCGGGCTCCTGTCCTCATGTTGAGCCCCTCGTACCAGAAGTCCTCGGCCTGAACCTCCACAAACAGAGGGTCATCCACCTCCAGCTCCAGCTCGTCCTCATGACGTGGGACAAATCTGACACACAGACACACAGGGACAAGGCAACACATAACAAGCATCTGGGTTTGGTGGAAAACAAGATTTAAAGGGCCTGTATTGCACTATTTTGTTATCTCTGTTCTAATGTTGTTTCCTCATCACACAAACCTGTTTTGTTTCATTCACACATGTTTAACACACAAACCCTGCAGATTTAGGCTGAGTTCTTCTCTCAAACAGAAAACACTCTGCTCCACCTTGTGATGTCATGTGGTAATACAGGAAGTGCTCCATACACCTTAAACTCCATACACCTTCACTAGAACTGCCAATCTCTACTAAAACTAAAAGTTAAAAGTGGAACAGAGCATTTTGAGTAAGAATAAAAGGATTACTCAAACACAGCTCCAGGTATGTTTTTGAGGAGGTTGTTGAGGAACAACATTATAACATGGCTTAAAGCTCACAAGAGTCAGTTTTGCGTAATATAGGACCTTTGATCAGTTAATTGATAATCGTGGTTATGCAGGTAAAAATTAAAATAGTTATGATGATGAACAAAATTAAAGGTACAGTATATAACTTTCTGGAGGTGGCACGTCACCTGTATATAGAACCATACTTATAGAATAGAATATTCTATAAGTATGGTTTAATAGAATATTCTCCATGGAGATAAATACGTTGTATTCTGTGGAATATTATAGCCAAAGGAACAACATTTCTGTGGAAACAAACAGGAGGAGGCCCTGCTCCACTACTGTTTGGCTAAAATGTATTTCTATCCAGAATAATAATAATAAAAAAAATCAACAGAAAAACGCATAATAAAAGTAAATTTGATCCTGATGAGAGTCAAATGATTTATGATATAATCATAATGACATTTAGAGTATATCAGCTGTTTTAGGGGCAAACATGTCTGTCTGATAAAACTCTTAAGAAATGTTCAAACTGGCTAAACATATTTTTGCTTTACTTTATTCAACACATCCTTCAGTGTGTCTCTATTAATCGGCCATGAGCAGCTAAAAACGGTATTTAATAATAATATCATATCATTATGCAAAAAACTAAATTAAAGAATTCAATTCCATAAAAGTGCAGTACCATGTGATGCCACATGGGGGAGACTCATGCACAGGTAAAGTGCTTCATGTATGAGACACCTGCCCACTCTCTGTTTAAACTCTAACACTAAATAAAGTACTGACTGTGTGCAGTATTAAAAAGAAAATATCCCTGTAAACCATAATATTGAAAGTACTGAATCCATAACCGCGCTGCAGGATGATGCCAGTGAAGCTTTTCCCAAAAGTGCCACATCGTTCATACGCTGCAGAATCACACTTATCATAAATTAGGATCTATAATAATCATTTTTTTCAATCCTCCACAGCTCAAATCTTAATCTCAAATGATCTTTCCTCACTAGTATACAGAAAAGGACCCATGATAAATACTGAGCCCCACAAACATTGTTCTGTCTATCATGTATTATATAGTACAGCATTACTGTGTTAGGCTAACGCACTGCTGCCTTTAGAAACACTAAATGATAGACCTACTTGAATAATGTTTTTACAGAGTATGAAGGCTATTTGTGTTTTTATAACCAAAGCTTTTAGTTTAAAACTGAATTTTAAGCATTGAATTTTTATGCACTGAATTTAAAACATAGTAAATATATTCAAGTCATATTTGTCCTGATTATATGTTAAACATGTTCAGTTCACATAATTCAAATGTAAACAAAGTGATTCAGTGTAAAACAGAAGGTTTGGTCATAAAAGCACAACAGCGTGCATGTCTGTGTCTGGAGTGTCTTTCTCACTGCACTTCTGAATCATATTTTTGTATCTTTCATTTTTAGCCCATGTGTTTGTACATTTCTTGAAAGTTTCGGAGTAACATTTTTGACAGTTCCATATACAGTGTTGGGAAGTAACTGAATACATGTACTGAGAATGCGTATTCAGAATACTCATTTTGAGTACCTGTATTCTGGTACAGTTACTCCGTCATTTGGTGGTACTCAGAATACAGTTACTTTACTAAAATCAAAGGAATACATCACAGTACTTGATCACACATTTTAGCTTCAAACTGCACAGAATCAGTGAGAAAAGTCTAAAACTCTGCTCTTGTGGTGAAGCAGGTGAGATTTTTCTTCAGTTAGTGGTAAATAAATACATAACAGTGATACAGTATTCCAAGTATTCAGGACACAGTACTCTGATTGGATAATGTATTAGAATATGGTACAAAATACATTTTAATTAGAGTATTCAGTATTCTGTAACTAAATACACTTTCAAGTATTCTTCCCATCACTGTGCATATATTTATACACTGAATCCAAAATAAAATTCCATCTGAAGTATGCACCATAATGAAATAAATCCACTGTAGTCTAGGAGTGTACTGTTCGTCCCATGACATCTGAATGAGCCTCATTATCCTCAATACTTCAGCTCTCTGCTCTC
The DNA here is from genome assembly GCA_000787095.1 of Periophthalmodon schlosseri. NCBI lineage: Eukaryota > Metazoa > Chordata > Actinopteri > Gobiiformes > Gobiidae > Periophthalmodon > Periophthalmodon schlosseri. The sequence continues at coordinate 4,540 of KN469382.1, forward strand.
CTGTTACTATGGAAACATGCAAATGACATGAGCTGTGAGAGCAAACTGTGTAGACATGCATCCTCCAGTATGTACACAGGAGATTAGAGAGATTTCAGAGATAACAATAATGCAGTTAATAATCTTCTACAGACACAGTATACACCTCTGGTCTGGAGGAGCCGATATAGCCCTATTTTTGCCTTTTTTTGTACAAGGTTTGCAAATGGTTAGTGCTAACATAAGCCATTTTTCTCACCCTAACCATCTGATTTTTCCCATGTATTTGAGCTAATTGTAGTCTTGCCTCAGTACAGATATATTGTATAAGCAGCTCTTGAGGTCAGAATAAGTCCACTGTGTATTGTAAATGGTCACATATTTATATAACGCTTTTCCACCTTCAAGGCACTCAAAGCACTTTACATCAAGGAACCGCTCACCCATTCACACACACATTCATACACCAGTCAGGGCAAATACTGAGGGTGAGGTGGGCTAAGTGTCATGCCCAAGGACATAACAGCAATATTCCTCTGTGGGAGCTGGAATCGCACTGCCAACCTGTGGCCGCTCTACCAGTGATGTTTAGAGATGTTGAGAGTGGGATTCGAACTGCCAACCTTCGGATCAGTGGACAAACATTCTACCAGCTGAGCTACTATATAAAATACGGGTATTAAACTCCACAAATTGTATGAAAGAAAATGATTAATCTAGAAAGTCTTAATCTAGAAAGTATTTGTGCCACGATAGTCTGAACCAAATCTATGAGGTATCCAGTGTATTCATCCATCTGAAGCCTCTGTATGTCTCCATTAAACTGCTAAATATAGAGCCTAATGCTTATGTTGCCAGCCCATTATCTCTCTCTTTTTGCTAAATGAGCCTCACCTGTACACAGCTCTGTGAGTCTGCTCCCGCTCCTCTCCGTCAATTACACAAGAAAACAGGCCGAACGACTCTGCGCCTAAACACAACACAGGAGAAGAATATCAGACCAATGATGACAAATCTGTTTTAACCTTATAACTAGGGCGACACTGTAATGGACCGAATGCAAAAAGATAAAACAGCATTTATCTGTATTTATTTAACAGTTTAGGTGCATTATTTAACTTTCTGGTGGAGGGTCCGCCACCTGCTTGTCTCCATGGAGATGTTATTACTTTGCCAGGAACGTTCCACAGTATGGCATTAAACTTAAAAAAAGTCAAGTTAAGGTGGGATCTGTTGAGAGGCGAGCCTGCTTACTGTAAGAATATGTGCTTTTCAAGGTAATTCTGGGAAATAAAAATAATAAAAATACCTGTAATGGAATAAATACAAGATAGACAAGTTCATGCGATACTGTGGAACATTCCGAGCAAAGCGATATCATCACCACGGAGACATCCATGTGGTCATACTGGCTGTGGTCAGACTCAGAAGCTGGGCTGGGCCTGGTTAGAACTTGGATGGGAGACCACGGTGATACAAGGTGCCACAGGGGGCGCCAGTGGCAAAAACTGTTGTTGTGTCTGCCTAGTATGAATGTGGTGTGTGAGTGTTGGCGGTGGTGGAAGGAGCCGATGCCACAAACTTGCTTCCGTCAGTCTGTCCCAGGGCAGCTGTGGCTACAGTAGTAGCTTAACACCACCGAGTGTGGAGTGAATGAATAATAACAATGTAAAGTGCTTTGTGTGTTATATATATCCAATGGATGATTAATTAATGAATAAAATGCAGGTCCATATGACTGAAAGGTTTTTATTCTGCCTCTTCTCTTTTAATGTTCATTTTATGGTGATTATTTATATTTTGATTTGTTGTATTGTGATTTTAATGTCTTTCTTATTCTGTAAAGCACTTTGAATTAGTCTGTGTACCATTGTGCTATACAAATAAACTTGCCTTGCCTTGCCTGGTGACGGACCCTCCACCGAAAAGTTCCATGGTGCACCTTTAGACTTATTTCTATTTCAGTGCAATTTGTTTATTTCAGTCAAAGTGATTGTAATGTCAATGAGGTAAGCACGTTTTATAACTCCACCCAATAGCTTTGATGTACAAGAGTATAATAAATATAATATGTAAAGCAGTTCTACACATGAAACAGGCCGTACTCCTCATTAGGACTGACAGCCTCAAGTGGTTTAGTGCTGAATATTGAAATAATAACCTACAGTTTAAACAATGATGTGGTTATAAAGAAAACTGGAGACATTTAATTGAATTATTCAATACAGAAAGCCAGTATTTATCATTAGTTTAGTTGATTTCAGCTCCACTTGACAGAATCTAATGCACAGAGACAGAATGAGACCAGAGCCCAGCTGGGAACCACACTCTGCCCACTGGAGACCAATTTACACTGACAAGAGCCTACCTGAAGAACAACACGCTAAAGGAGTGTGGGCTACATTACATAAGAGGCCTGAAGAATTTGAGGAATATCTGTCTGCAGTTGTGATTACATTTGCAGTTTTGGTTTATATGGCAGGATTTTGTTCAAGTTCATATTTTGCACAATTCCAGGAGCCGTAACATTTGAGAGAAGATTGAAATATTAACTGATAAACTAATCCAAGTCCCACGCATTTCATTGAGCACAAATCTCTCACATGTGTCACCTGCTCTTCTTCTGAGCTGATTCTTGTGTTGGTTCAGCGTTAATCAGTACAAAAATGCATATGAATTAGAAAGAAAAAGATTTGATTCTTTGAAAAACATGTTAAGGAACAGTTCAAAAGAGACATCTCATTCACTAATGTCACATCACTACAGGGTTAGCAGTTGTTTTTTTTTTTTACAGAATATGACCACATGGAGACACAGGGATACTTACTTCATAGTTGTATGCAGCATGGGAAATACTGCTATAGCATACGATTTGCCAATTAAGACAATTCAAATTGTAATTTTGTTTCAGTTGTGAAGAATTTTACGGGCCGACTACATAAACAAAGTTCTAGTCAGTGTATTGTTGTATGTGGTCTGTTGGTGTGTTGCTTTATGAGGCCAATTTTGCTCCATTTAACAAGTTTTAACTGCAATATGAACTATTTCACTGGCATTAGTATAACAACATGGACTTTTGTCTGTGTCATGCCTCATCCAGGTATGACCCATAGTAAAAGAAAAATTCTATTCTGTCACTGGACAAAAGTTTTAGAGTGAAGACGTTTGGCTGCTCATCCAAGCCGCTTCTTCAGTTCTGGTCAGATTACTGCTGGACACTGCCTTATATCTGTCTGAACAAACACACCTGTTTGTTTACAGTTTCTGTTTGTTGGCTAGGTCTTTTGAGCTACCTTAAGTGTAAACTGTGCCTGAGTCATATTGTGAATACTTCAGACCCGTAATGGGTGCTCTCACACCTATTAGCATACTGGCTAGCACTACTGTAGTGATAGCCAGTATGTGAAAAACAGCCACTCCATAAGAGAATGTGCCAACACCATCACGAGAGCTCCTCAGGACCCCAGTCTTCCGTACATCTCCATCTCAAAAACACTAACCACTCCTTTGAAGATAGTGAGGTACAGATCTTAGCCAAAGAAAAGAAATGGTTTGAGAGGGGAGTTAAAGAAGCAATTTTTGTTAGGAAAGACAATCCATCTGTGAACAGGAATAAGGGCCTAAGACATCATCTATCTCCTATTTATAACTCCATTCTCAGACCTAAACCTAAACAAGGAAAACAATAGGGCTAGCCAGTATGCTAATAGGGCACCCATTAGGGGCCTGAACGATTATGCTAACTTTAACATACCTTCTCGCTAAATTAACACTTTTGCATTTTTTTTTCTTTTTAGCAATTTGTCAACCAAAAGCATTAAAATGATTTAATAAACTATTCCGTTAAACCCCACTAAAACTCATTTATTAAACAGAAGAGCTAGGCTACAGTGTATTTACATCTTACCCTGACTTAACTACAAAGTGTCATGGTGCTAATAGCTGCACAGCTAACTTTACTTTTAAACAATTTGGATCAGGTTTGTATGTACTATGGGAATCAGTATCGGAACTGAAAAAGCTGGATTGTTGGCTCCCTAGTATCAATCTTGTATTCATTCAATTACAGGCATTCTGTTGCTCCATTACATTGACAAACATTCTTTCTTGCTGTGATCAGGGTTGCCTTTCCACAGATCTAACCTGTAACTTAAACTTGGTGCCACCTGTTCATCTCCATGGAGATAGATACGTTAAGTGCCATGCTGTGAAACATTTCAGGTAAAGAAACATAACATAAATAACATAACATCTCCATGGAGACAAGCAGATGGCTGACCCTCCATCAGAAAAGTTCCACAGTGCACCTTTAGTTGATCCAAACCCTGATGCTACTTACTTGAGGAGCTAGACCGTCCATTGAGGAACACATTGAGGAATTTTTTGGAGAAGTGCAGATCTCCATCGGTGGAAGAGTCATCGGATAAACAGGCGGTCCCTTCTCTTCTGACTCCGCCCACCTGTGCCCCATCCACTTCTTCATCTTCATCTTCGTACTCCTCGCCTAGCGCAGACTCGTACGGTGACGAAACACAATTATCGTAAACCGTAGCCGAATCGCTATCGTCGCTATAGCCCTGGTAGCATTGCCGCAAGCTAACCAGTTCAAGTTGTGCATGTTCGTCCACCACTAAAGTGTATTTTACAGAATCATACGTTAAACCGCTAGCTTCCGGGCTCATGGAAGTTCTTAGCGACGTCGTTAAGGCCTGCTGCTCTTTGCTTTTCCGTCTACCCTCCATCATAATTCTATCTACGTCTTCGTCTTCACCGCAGTAGCTGTCATCGGTAGCGTCAACGTATTCTACAGACGAACCAACTCTGAACGCCCCAAGTCCAGATGTTTTTAGGCTTAAGTCCAGCGCGAGGGAGGAGGAGTGAGGTGGAGTTATGAGCGATTCCACACAGGAGGCGTAGGAGGGTGGAGGAACGTAGATTTCGTCCTCTTCGAAAATGCACTGGTCGGTTCTGTCCGGTAGAGGTTGGTAAGGCGGTGGTCCTTCTGTGTCAGAGCTTATAGACATGCGTCCTTGTTCGGTTTGTTGGGACAGAAATGGCCGATCGGGAGCGGCTGTGGCGGAGTCCAGGGCCCCCGAAGATGAGCGCTGAACCGGGGTAAGGTAGATCTCCTCTGTGGGCTCGAGACGTGGAGGGTCGGCGGAGGTTTTGTTGCTTGGGTACAGGGGAGCAGGCGTGTAGTTTTGGGGAGGGGGAGGAGGGGCGGGGGGCTTGTCTTTGGAGCGGGCGGAGGAGCAAGAGGAGGAGTGCGATGTGTGGTTGTGCCTGCAGGGGGCGTCAGTGGAGGTGCCTCTGTCTTTAGTCTGAGCTGATTGGACTTTATCCTCGTCACTCAGACAGCTGTGCTCTCGAGGTGGGGTCCGCTCACCTGGAACAACAAAATGCAACAAAAATATGATTAGAATTAAAAAAAAACAAAACTTTTTTACATTAGCTAGCTTAATTCATTAGCTAACAAAACATTAGCTAGTTGACTTTGTGATTATAAAAAAATGTAGTAACAGTCAGTGTTGGGAAGTAAGTAAAAACCCAAAAAAACACTCATTTTGAGTAACTGCAGCACAGTTACTCTTTCAATTGGAGCTATTCAGAATATAGTTATATTCTTAAAATCCAAGGAATACAGGATTGAACCTGATTTTTCCTCATGTAATGGAGCAAAATCTGTCTTGCCCCAGTACAAATATATTGTATAAGCAGCTTTTGAGGTTATAAAGTGCTTTGTCCGATAGCCAGAAAGTGCACGTAGCATGCTAGTTGTTTTTAGCTTTACAGTCATTGCAAAACACTGCTCTGGTCTCTGAGAGTTGAGTAGAGTGCAGACTGTAGAGGAAGAAATGTGACTATTTTTTAAGTTAAATGCAGTAATTAACAGTCAGTATTGTGTCTGTTCAGTTTTGAAAGAAATGTGTATTTGTTTATAACCAACTAAAACTTAGTCAAATCAGTATCAATACTCGCTCAAATTAGCTCATACTAGTTCTAACATTGGTTAGTGTGGACTTTTGACACTGGCCTCCTCTTTAAGTGAAGGCTTTCTACACTCCTATTTCATCAATGCAATGCAAGAAATAACCTATGCAAATGCAAACCATTCCCTTTGAACAGAACAGCACCTATAGCAACACAGCCTATAGTTCATTAGATCCACTGCCCATACCCTGTCTGCACACTGGCTGTATTCATACTTTAGTACACTTGTTCCCTCCGGTATTTTAAAGGTCTATGTCACACAGATTTATGAATGTGAGACAGAGAAGCCCACAGCACTGAGAGATACACTTAGTCAGGCTTACATAACTCTGGCTTTGGACTCAGCAGTGAATGATATTATGCCTTTTGTTGCCGTTGTAAATGGGTGAGCGTTGTATGTATTTAAAAACCTAAAAAATTCAAATTATAATTATGATATAAATAGCACTGGCATTTTGTTAGAGCATCAAACACATTATCAGCTGTCGTTTTTCTCACTTCCTTAAACTTAGTCAAAAAGTAAAACAAAAAAGATTTAATACAGTTATGTAAAGACACCGTGTAACTTTTTGGAGATGGCACTTCACCTGAATGATTCCATGGAAATAGAAAGTTAAAACCATACTTCGGAACATTCTCCATGGAGATAGATAGTTTTATGCCATACTGTGGAAGATTATAGCCAAAGGAACAACATTTGTGGGTCAGGCCCTCCACCAGGCCAAGTAAGAGTAAGAGTGCCAGCCCGCTCACAGAACACATGTTTTTGCCACATTTTTGTGTGCAATAAAAACATGCTTGTCTATTTTTTTGGCAAAAAAGTTACACAATGGGGCTTTAATGTTAACTGCACTGAAACTGAGCAAAGTACCATAGTCTGTGTATTCCTTTTTATATTATGACTGAATGCATAACTCATATTTAAAGGTCCTCTGTTACATAAAAATTGACTCTTGTAAGCTTTAAGCCGTGTTATAATGTTGTTACCAGAGACTGTATATACAAATGGACATTGCTAACGTACTAGCCTCCAGGTTCCAAATAAGAAGTGAGCATGGGCGTGCTCCTGGCTTCATCGACTCTGGCTCCAGTTCACTTTACATTGAAAAATTGTTGCCCCTCTCACTGTAACTGTAAAATGTTCGTATTAACCCGCTCTACGTGATCCTGATATTTTTATTTCGCTATTTTGTCTCTAAATTAAGATATGAACATTAATAACAGACAAATCAGGTGCCTTCTTTCCCCGAGGTCGCTCCCGCTAGCGTTAGCAACAGGTTTGATTGGCTGCGTTGTTAAGCACACACTTCCTTCTAAACCAGCGGTAAGGGGCGTTACCTTCAACAGCCTCACTCCGGATTGGGTCTTTGGTTGCTATGATACTTGCGGTCAGAATTCCTAATGTGAAACTTGGCTCCAAATTGGCCCCTATAACTGCTCTAGCCTCAATGAGCTTCATTTGACTGGAGCCGAACGCTGTGGGTAACGTCACACTCACTTAGTCCACTTCTTTATACAGGCTATGGTTGTTACCTCCTCAAAAACATATCTGGAGTTGTGTTTTGTTTCATTCACACATGTTTGAGTAACCCTTTATTATTAGTCTGTCTACATCTCCAAAGCTCAAAATGCTCTGTTCCACCTTGTGATGTCATGAAGTGGTAGTTTTCAAGTTAACAGCTACCTTTTAGCACTCCCTCTATTATCACATGACATCATAAGGTGGAACAGAGTTTTTTCAGCTTGAGAGAAGATCTCAGCCTAAATATGTAAGGTTTGTGTGTTAAACATGTGTGAATGAAACAAAACACAACTCCAGGTCTGTTTTTGATGAGGAAAGAACATTAGAACAGAGATCAGAAAACAGTGTAATATGGGCCCTTTAAACTGCACATTTTACAAGAAGAAGTCAGACTCACCAGTTTTCTGTGGAGACGACCCCGAGACCTTCTCCTGCCAACTGAACTTCTTCCCAAACGAGTTATTGTTCAGAGTGTCCTACAGGAAGTGCACAAAGAGGAAGAAGTACTTTTAAATACCAACAAACTCGTGCAAAAGTTCTAAATATATCCTGCAAACATGTGGGAAAAGTAGAAATAGAGACTAGAGCAGGGCTGGCCACACTTCAGTGGAACAGAGCAGACCGCACTCGGTCTAAGCCCTCTTTTCAGATGAACGAGCCGCTCTTTTGTCTCAGTCGTGGGAAGAATTTAAAGGGAACGGGAACTTTTCAAACTCAGTCACCTCAGACAGAGAAGGATAAAAAGTAAAAAGTTTGTTCAAGGTTGAATCTATGGATAAAATGAATTCAAATGACAAATAAGAGCTTTAAATCATGGGGTTAGGGTTGGCAAAACTATCAAAAATCAGATACTAACCAATACTAATACTATTATCGAAACTAGATACTCATTTAAACTAGTATTGATACTAAAAACCTCATATCAACAAAGTTTGAGCTTTCCTAAACAGTTTTAGTATGAGCTGTATCAGAACGAATATAAGACCTCATGCTAACATAAAGAAAGGATTATTATTTTGTATATGAAAATTCGGAATTCGGAATCAATTTTGAAATTTTAGTATCATGACATTAAACACTAAATGGGGTAAAAAGAAAAGCAACTTGTACTAAAATCTAAATCTTTGTAAAGATCTGAAAACAGCAAAGTTAGGACATTACTGCTAAGACACTTAAAGTGGAACTAAACACCTCAACTCCGCCCACAACCACATTTCAAACAGAACTGATAAACTGGGCAGTACCTGGACGGCTAAAGAAGAGAGTGAGAGGGGAGGAGGGGCAGAGTCTGGAGGTATAAGGAACAGTGTGATTGGTCTAACAGGTATCCACACTTCAAACTCCGCCCCTGCAGCCAGGTGTTTGTGATCAGAAACACCTGCCTGTAATGTGATATCACGTAGTACTTGAAATCGCAGTGCACACTCAGGTTTGCACTGTTTTGAACACAAAGCTGGAGGGACCATGTCTCTTGGGTAGCCTGGGAACGCCTTGGGATTAGGGATGGGATCATAAACAATAATATGGTTTATTGTGATAAAAAGGGTCAACCATAATCGTTCATGGGACATTTTATATAATCGTGAGAACTGATGACAAAGATGATCTCCATTAAATCACCAGAATGTGCAGAAAAAAGCTACTTCTGTCTCTTCTAGATCAGTGTTGTTTTCACTCATAACAAAGTAAAACTCTATAACAGTTTAAATATGGAACCTGTTCATAATATTAAAATGATAATTATTCATATCCAGAACATTTTTAAACTGTCAGCAACTTTAATCATTATCATGATATAATCTGTCTTGTTTAATGTTCATTGTTAGGTCATCTGTTCACTGTGGTATTGTTTTGGTTTTTTGATAAAGTTCATACAAAGTCAGGCGCATCACTTCCTGTTTTGTTAGCCCAGTAGAAACAAGGGCCGTGTCCCAATTCGTCAAATGCACCGTTCAAAGTACCCTTCAAACGGATTGGGACACGGCCTTCGTCGGGTGGGTTACTTCGAACGCACTTCGGATGGTACTTCGAAGTGTGCATTTGGCGAATTGGGACACGGCAAATGAAGCCACATGGCCTGCGGCTAGAAAATCCAGTCACATCCACTGTTAAGGACTGATGAATCAATGTCTTAAGTTACTGTAATTCATAATATGGAAGCTTATGCTTGTAAATCAACGTTTATGTCATGCAAATGTTAAATCATTTTGGTTAAAAAGCATGATGATTGTAACATAAACGTGATGTAAAAATAGTCACTACTAATGGAAGCTGCATAGAAATAATGCTTTGTTATGCTTAATACTCAATCAGTAATTCACGTAAACTGAATATTCTTTATTTTTCTGTGTTTTTGGCAACAGTTTTCACTCCATGTCATGATGAAGGTGTCAACATTAAAGCTACAAAATACTACGTCGACTCATCTCCTTGTTGTGAATAGAGTTTAACATGGTGTTTAGCCTACGGTTGTTGCACCTTGATGAAAACACTAGATAATTGTTAGTCACAAATATTTTGGCCATGATAATAGTGACACCAAATTTCAATATCATCCCATGCCTACTCGAGATATCCCCGGAGGAGCTGGAGGAAGCATCTGGGGTGAGGGAGGTCTGGGAGTCCCTGCTTAGACTGTGGATAAGTGGAAGAAGATGGATAGATGGATACTAGTATTTTAAAAAAGGACATTTTGCATCATGGAAATTGAAAAGAACATTTTGCATGGGGTGACTTGTTCAGGGTCTGTGGGGTTTGAACAGACAGGCTTCAGTTTGGAAAATTCAGCCATATCATGAGGAGTTAACGAAGCAATGAGAAGAAAACACTAAAGACCCTTATCCAGATCTTGAGCTTGGATCTTGGTCAGTAATACCAAGATGGAGGATTGGCCTACTGTGTATGTTTTAGGCTGATGGGTGAAATCTGGGGTACTCACAGAAAACCCACCCAGACACAAGAAGAACATGCAAAAAACACCTCCCCATATTTGATTTGCTTTCAATCCAAGCTCATAACCACTCACTCACAACATACGGCACTGCTTATCCATTTGAGTTGATCTAAAGCTGGAGGAGAGTGAGGAGGAGGAAGAGGAAACTCCAGTGACGAAGATGGGTTGAAAATAACGGTGAGTCATGATGTGCGTGAGCCTCACCATGGAAACACTGACTCACAGAAGAGTGGTGCGTTATGGGTAAACAAACGCCCAAACACAACATATTACAGGTCTGCGGAGTTAAACTGAGAAAAATGAATTCAAATTACTATTGGTCATTTTATTCTTGGTTTGTACCTCTGAGAAAAAAAAAAAAAAAAAAAGAGGAAAGTTTCCTCATATTGATCGATCACAATTTTAGATTTTATTTTGTCCTACTAAAAATAAATACATATGTCTTTCAATATTAACTTAATATAAAGAATACAAAGCTTTAATCAGTGCCATTTAACACAAAAAAATCTATATTACACAAAATGGATTCATATTACCTCCTCAAAACATACCTGGAGTTGTGTTTTGTTTCATTCACACATGTTTGAGTAACCCTTTATTATTAGTCTGTCTACATCTCCAAAGCTCAAAATGCTCTGTTGCACCTTGTGATATCATTTAGTGGGGGTTTTCATGTTAATAGCTACTTTTTACCTTTAGTTCAGACTCCAAGGCTGAAATCATCCCGATGATTCTAGTGAAGGTATGTGGAGTTTAAAAACATAGTGGAGCACTTCCTGTATCACATGACATCACAGGGTGGAAGTGTTTTCCATTTGAGAGAAGAACTCAGCCTAAATATGCAGGGTTTGTGTGTTAAACATGTGTGAATGAAACAAAAGACAACTCCAGGTCTGTTTGTGATGAGGAAACAACATTCGAACAGATCAGAAATAGTGTCATATGGGCCCTTTAAAAAGACCCAAGCTGATCATTTATGATTTGAAATGTCTGAATTGATTAAGTCAGAATACAAGATTCTGATATAAATCCCACACGACAATGCTAAGCAAGAAAGATTTTCATTTTTATATAGCACTTTTCCACCTTCAAGGCTCAAAGCCCTTAACATCAAGGAATCACTCACCCATTCACACACACATTCACACACACATTCATACACCAGTGTACACAGACACTGACGGAGAGGTGGGTTAAGTGTCTTGCCCAAGGACGCAACGACTGCATTCCTTTGTGGGAGCTGGAATCGTCAACCTGTTGGTGGATCTGACCTCTCAACTCAGTGATGTTTATGTCGTGAGCGAGATTTGAACCACCAACCTTCGGATCAGTGGACAAACATCAACTGAGCTGCTGTCGCCTCCATCCACTCCTCACATGGGATGGTCCAATCACAGCCACTTTGTGTCGTGTGTAAGTCATCTCTCAAATATTCTCATTTTCTCATTCCCAGAACAAAATATATAACTTATTTTAAGATTCAGTGCTTTTCTTCTGCAGAAATCTGCAAACAGCCATGTTTGTTTAAACAGACGGACCATGTGCTTCTCTTATTGGGGCGACAGGAGCTCAGTTGGTAGAGTGTTCGTCCACTGACCCACAGGTTGGCGGTGTGATTCCAGCTCCTACAGATGAATGCTGTCATTGTGTCCTTGAACAATACACTTAACTCTCCTTGCCCCCAGTATCTGTGTACACTGGTGTATGAATGTGTGTGTGAATGTGTGTGTGAATGTGTGTGTGAATGTGTGTGTGAATGTGTGTGTGAATGGGTGAGTGATTCCTTGATGTTAAGGGCTTTGAGCCTTGAAGGTGGAAAAGTGCTATATAAAAATGAAAATCTTTCTTGCTTAGCATTGTCGTGTGGGATTTATATCAGAATCTTGTATTGGCTACTCTACCTAGTACAAGAGAAGTGTGCAGTCTTGAGGGGTTAGGAGAATATTATGTAACCAACTTTATAAAATCAAACTATGCGAAAAGCAAGTAGATAAGTATTTGAGTATGAAGATTTTCCACAACCCCATTTGTGACATATAAGCCTGTTGACACTGAGTTTTCCTGTTTCCTGTTGTAGCAGCACAGTCAGCCCCTGCACTTGAGTGAATGGGCCAGAGTTACATTCTCTTGTCTCTGATCTGATTTTTCTGCTCGAATGGTCTGGTCTGAATCTAGGGCCGGCACAATGACACGGTTATGTCACTGTGTTTTATTATGTAAGAAATGAGCCAGTGTGTCCCGCCCTGTCTCACCCACACGCATCACCTCACAGTGGCGGGGGTGGGGGGGCTACTAGTGTTGTCAGCTAAACGGAACTAAAATTTCAAACTCGATTTCGATACTAACGAATAGACTCGATACTCAATACCGATTCCAATACCACAATGATAATTAAAACACTCTTTATTTAGACAATAGAATGTGATTTTCAACATTAAATGGTAGTACTTTCTTTTCTATTCCCATGTGTCTTATATCTGTGTAATCCCTCAGTGTCCAGTAGGTTCCATAGTGGTCCATGGGCGTGTACTAGTCTATGTGTCTTATACTTGTGAAAGATACAGCTCAAGATCATTCTAAAGCCATTCAGGAAAGGTTCATTTCTGTCCTGTGAATGTGACTTTTTTAGTATCGATACCTGCTCGAATGAGTATCTAGTTTAAATACTAGCTTTAGCAATGATTAGTATCTGATTTTTGATACTTTTGACAACCCTAATGGCTACACTGGTAGGCTGCTTCTGCAAGTTATACGTGCCCTGTGACAGAGTAAAAGAGACATGGCAGACATACTGTGCCAGTGGCCTGCAGGAGCACTGCACTTTCACACATGCTGGATCAAGTATATACAAGACAGAAGATACAGTATGAATAGTCAGAAGGGACATTTTTTGGCAGAATTTTGTGTTTTAATTTGAAATATATATATATATATATATAAAGATAAATGATAATAGAAATAGCCTTTGTTATTTACATACTGTAGAAAGAAAATTAAACTATGAGCTGATAAAAATCCAACGCATTTCAGAGCAGACAGGACATTCTGATATACTGTGCAGCCGAAGTCAAGTGTCTAGATGTTTGCATTATTGTTATTATAAAGTCACAGATACATCTCATACATCTGGCTCTTTCATACCTGCATGGCCTTATTTGTGCAGTAGCTGGTCCTTATATACAGCATCCGGTCAGGTCTGTGCCCTGTCTGTGGATAATGCATGTCTGATCTTCCACATAAACACTGTGTTCACAGAGTCACATGTTTGAGCAGCTCAGAGACGAGCGCCGAAGGAAACAGACAAGTCCCCTTTTGTTTAAACTGTGAAAACATCCAGGGACGAACCCGGATCCACTCTGACCTCACCGGAATATTAGCTCCATTAACAACGGGTTTACTGTAGTTTTTATTTAGTAGTTTGTAGTAGTTAGAGGTAGTAGTAGTAGTTGGAGGTAGTAGTAGTAGTTAGAGGGATTAGTAGTAGTTAGTTGATGTTAAAATTTCCACTGGAGGCCAGCAGGGGGCATATATCACTGTACGGCACAGGGACAGTTTTGGAATAGTTTTCAAATAGAATTCATTAATTTGTAACAATATTTATTTTCATAATAATATTAATACCTGTAAAACTTGTGAAAGCTGTGAAGCACTTTGGTCATCCAGCCCTGTTTTTAAATGTGCCAAATAAATAAATGTGATTGACTGAATACTGAAAAGAGTGCACTATACTATCGATTCCTAAATCTCAAATTCAGCATAACATTAAAATGTTTAAAGTCTAGTTCATTGAAATTCGTAAATTCAAAATGACAGCATCAGAAATTAATCAAAATTAAAATTCAGTCCTTCCCAATATATTTTTTTCAGTTATTTTGTTCATTTGTCAGCCTCCCTCTGCCTGTCAGATCCTCTCAGTCTTTAATGCAGTTTAAGACTAGACTGAACCCCCCCCCCCTTCTCCCTGGCATTTAACACTAGACCCACCTCTTCTCCCTGGCATTTAAAACTAGACAGGATATACAGGTGTTTTATTGTTCCGTTCCTACGCATCGTCTTATCTGTATATTTGTTTTGTGTTGTAAATAAACTTGGAAAAAAAAAAAAAGTTCTGATTTCTGTTTAGCTGTCCACCATGATAATTACTATATGAACAAAAGTTTGCACTAGTATGGATTTTTTATTTTATTTTACAATACCATTTGAGCTGTAGATGGCTGAATAATTCACATTTAAGACACAGATGCAAATTTACTGACTGAACTGGGGATTACACTTTTCTTTTTTTTTTTTTTTGAGGCTTAGCAGGAGCGGACTTACTTAGGATTCATCAAACAAGACTGAATAAAACAAACTGCAGCTCCAGTGATGTCTTTGGCGAGGAAACAATGTCATAACATGGTTAAAAGCTCAGAAAAAGTCTATTTGGCATCATATTGTACATTTAGAAAAGGGTTTACTGTGAAAATCCTGAAGTACTTTCACATTGGTTTAGCATGATACTTTCTGTAGTATTATATCTCCACCCATATACAGTGTTCTAACTGTGACACATGAGTGAAGCAGGACTGCAGTAACAGTAGTACCACAGTGATAATGGGACCTCTCCATTCAAACCTCTGCTGTTGTCGTTCAGCCAGTGCAATAAAAACAAGAGGCATTATGGGACAGAACCCAGTGCTGAGCGCAGCTTTAACCACAAACAACGCCAGTGGGTCATACACAAGTCAACATATAACTTCAGCTTATGGACTGAAATACACAACATACACATTCAGTCCTTTTGCCTCCAGAGATTTAAAGTTTTCTGTTTTTCTGAACTTTTCTGTTCAGAAAGGGCAAAGATTTTATTAAGAGCAATTCACGTTTCGTAACTACTTCATGAATAACCCCTAACATTAATTAGTCATTAAGTCTGGACCTTTCTCAATAAATAAAGTGTTCATTATGAAGTAAGTCACAAGCAGTGGTAGAAGAAGTACTTAAGTAAAAGTACAGATACCAGGGGAAAGGAATACTCAAGGAAAAGTACCCGCTTAAAAATGTACTAAGAGAGTAAAAAGTAAAAGTATTTTGCACAGATTTTCAGCTCGAATAAAGCTTCAAATGTAGTGATTTTGATAAGATTTATGCTGAATTTTGTTCAACAGAAACAATTGCATCAAATGTTTTAGTTTTGTTTTTTTTCTATCTGTTTATATTTTTATTTTGCTCAAATGATGACCTTGATAAAAAATAAGCCCTCAGCCTTTTCAGCAGGTCTCAGACAGTAATAAAAAATACTTTTCTTTTCAGTCCTGTTCAAAAATGTAGTGAAGTAGAAAGTAGAGCTCTCAAATTTAGTGAAGTAAAAGTAAAAAGTATCCACTTAAAAACTGACTTAACTACTTACTACTTACTTAGTAAAGTACAGATACCTACAAATGTATACTTAAATACAGTACTTTTACTTTGTTACGTTCCACCTCTGGTCACAAGTCATGCTTTATTAAGGCCAATTATGATACCAAAAATATATACACACAAGAACAGTTATATACAAGTCCTCATGGTAACAAAGAAAGTACCAGGATTTTGTTTATGAATATTACATTCTATTACTATAAAAGAAGCATTTTTATCTTCATTATGGTACGGTCACTCTTAACCAGGCTCTCGTAAGATTAATGCCAGAGTAAATCACATACAAGTATTTACAGAGCAGACGCCATCTGGCCCACCGCAAACATGTACTCTCTCACCTGTGTGCGTGGGACGATCGGGAACAGGTTCAGGGTGGTGGGTCTTTTGGGTCGGTACGTATCCATGGTGACGGGCGGCGCGCCGGTCTCCTTGGCGACGGGCAGGGTAGAGAGAGCGGAGGACGAGGCCTTTGACGTGACGGCGTCTGAGCAGTCCACAGTCCCTCCGTCTATCAGGTCCATGTGAAGCATCTCGGCCTGCAGATGCCCCACTGCCCCTAGCTCCGCCCCCCGAGCCACGCTATTGGTCCCCCGGCGCATGTGACCCTGCCATGATAAGAGGAACAGAAGTGTCAGTCAGGCATGAGGAGACGGGGGTGGCCAATGACTCACAGAGAGAGGGAGTGCAGACGGAGAGGGAGGGAGAGAGAGAGAGAAGGAGAGGGACGGAGGAGCAAAGAGAGAAGGAGAGACAGAGAGGGAGAGAGAGAAGGGAAGAGAGTAGGAGAGACAGAGAGAGAGAGAGAGGGAGAGAGAGAGAAGGGAAGAGAGAAGGAGAGACAGAGAGAGAGAAGAGAAGAAGAAGGGGAGGGAGAGAGAGAGATGAAAATAAGGAAGGGAGAGAGAGAGGAGAGAAGAGAGAAGGGAAGGCAGGCAGAGGAAGTGAAGAAGAGAGAGAGAGAGAGAGGAGGAAGGAGGGAGGGAGGTAGAGGGGGATGAGAGAGAAGAAAGAGTAGAGAGGAGAGAGACAGAGAGCTGTTTGGAGTAACTATTGTTTTGGAAGACAATGTAAAATGAATTTGAAAATAATTAATTTTGCCCTTTTGCAGAATTCCATTGTCACAACCTGAACCAAAGAAATCAGGTTCCTCACATCAGATGTAGCTGTTTACATGACATTTTGATAATCTGATCACTCCAGAAATCAGATCATGATCAGGTTTTTGATGTGTGTGTAAACAGCCGGAGGGTGTGTGGGTCTGGAGTCAGCTGGAGTTCAGTGGGACAAGTCTGCAGGTGCACACACACACACACACACACACACACGCACACACACACACACCCACACACACACACACACGCACCACACACACACACACACACGCACGCACGCACACACACACATGTTGGGTTTGCGTACCTCTTGGGGACATTACATTGACTTAGATTCATTTCCTGGAGACTGATCTTAACTTCAGCCATAGTCATTACTCATCTTTAACTTTAAACTTAAGTTTAGTCAAATTCTTGTATGACTAAAGACATGTCGGTTGATTGGTTGACTAAAAAAGGGGGCGTGGCAAAAGCTCTAAAAACTATTACATATCTCTGTGTACCTGACCCAAACTGCACTCATAAGTCTACACCTGCAGGCTGAGCTCATGCAAAAAGTACTATTTATGCATCTGCCTTTTTACATTTAAATACCAAAAACTATCAAATCTTCAGCTAACTCCCTGACTTCTCCTTTCTGCTGTTGTCCCATTTAGATACTGATCATTTAAATAAAATGTTTAATCGACTAATAATAATTTTGGTCGATTAAGACTCAACCGATTAATCAGTTAAATGCCTACATGACTCCAGCTCTCGCTCCTAAACACAGCTTTAACCCATCTAACTCATATCTGAACTTAACGTGTAGCTGATCTAATAATGAATTATTTACGTCATGGAAATCTTATTTTTGGCAGGTCCCCAAGATGTGAGTGTGTACAGATTTTATTCCCCGCAATGTGATAAATACCCATCCACACACACAAGTCTCAGAGCAGCTGCTCAGGACTCAGTCAGACCACAGTCTTAAGCCTCTTATGGACTTACCCTGCACCTGGATACAACCATAGAAAGGACCATTAGGCTCCAACCAACACAACTCACACACTGCTCTGAGCGACAGCTGCCAATCAAAACATCTCAGTCTAAAGACTCCAGATTAATGAGGCTTTGAGCATTCACACACTTTATGTGCTCCTAAATGAATCCTGATATGGACTTAGTTTGGTCCTGTTCTAGTCCTGATCTGTTCCAGGTTTAGTTTTGGGTTTAGTCCTGATTTAGTCCCAATTTTGTTGTCGTGAATGTGCAAGTGTGAACACACCTTAATGTAAAAACATAGATACACAAACAGACAAGCTGATGCTTAGGGCTCTGCACACACACAGGGCTCTGCACACACACAGGGCGCTGCACACACACAGGGCTCTGCACACACACAGGGCTCTGCACACACACAGGGCTCTGCACACACACAGGGCTCTGCACACACACAGGGCTCTGCACACACACAGGGCTCTGCACACACACAGGGCTCTGCACACACACAGGGCTCTGCACACACACAGGGCTCTGCACACACACAGGGCTCTGCACACACACAGGGCTCTGCACACACACAGGGCATCAGAGACATGAGCACTGGCTGGGTGAGCGGTGGAACACATCTGCACATAACTCAGCTCTGCTTCTGTTTCATGAACGTAACTGACCACATCATCATCATCATCATCATCATCATGCAACACAGACTTGCTTCTTCGTCGATCTCCAAATGAAACACATTTTAGAGCATCTTGTAACTCCACGTGCTGCAGTAACATTTTAATGTTTAATTTCATAATAATAATAAAAAGCCCTAGTCTTTAGCTTAGTGGCTTTTCCAGACACTCAAAGTCCCTGTACAGTTCTGTGCATTATTCACTCACTCCACACTCAGCGGTGGCACCACCAGCAGCACGCACACTCCACATTTATACTAGGCAGTGCGGATGAAGTGTCTTGCCTAAGGACACAACAACAGCTTTTACCACTAGCACCTCACACTTTGGCCACAACGAGTAAAGCCACAACACACAAATCTAGAAACAAACAAACCTCCACCTAAGTGTGTCCTAAATGAGCCGAGAACTAACTCCAAGTCCTCGTTTATACTTTCTATGCAAAAAACACCACATCAGAATAGTGTTGAATAATGTCCAAAATAAAAATCTAGCATTCAGCAACAAGCCATGTTCCAATCACTACTAAACACAGCACATATGAACTACATCCCACCAACTCAATTCTCAATCAAACTCCTTCCCATCATGCTTTGCTCTATATGCATTTCTATGTGTCCATAGATCTCCTGTTTAATCACGTACCAGCCTTCAGTCCTGTCTTGTGCCCGTACAGATCAATACTCGGCTCCTCCTGTGTTATTTATGACTGAGATTTTGACGTTTGGCTTCTTTTAAAACGGAGCCCACCCAGTTTCTATAGTGACAGAGAGGAAGAGGAGACGGAGGAAGAGAGGGGGTGATGCTCGAGGTCTAAACCAATCAGACCGAGGCGTGGGAGGGTGTTCGACAGGTTTTGTCCAATCAGAGTTAAGTAGACAATGGCTCTGGGCCAATTACAGACGGTTTGGGGGGAGAGGAAACACATGGAATGATAAACAGGAAAGTGACAGTTAGATCAGGGTCCGTCACCTGCTTGTCTCCATGGAGATGTTATTGCATTGCCTGGAATGTTCCACAGTATAGCATTAAACTTATTGATCTGCTATCTTTATCACTAGGACCAAAGGATTATTTCTATTTTACAGATTCACAGATACTATTTAAATACATTAAAAGGTTGAAATATAGTGAAAACCAAAAGCAACCTGAAAATCTCCATGGAGATAAAATAAGTTTAATGCCATACTGTGAAACTTTGCAATAACATCTTCATTGAGCTTTAAGCCATGTTAAAATGCTGTTTCCTCTTCAAAAAACATACCTGGAGTTGTGTTTTGTTTCATTCACACATGTTTGAGTAACACTTTAGTACTAGTCTGTCTACATCTCCAAAGCTCAAAATACTCTGTTCCACCTTGTGATGTCATGAAGTGGTAGTTTTCAAGTCAACAGCTCCTTTTACCGGTACCTTTAGTTCAGAAGAGATTGCCAATTCCAGGGTTAATATTATCCAAATGATTCTAGTGAAGGTGTATGGATTTTCACAACACAATGGAGCCCTTCCTGTATTACCACATGACATCACAGTGTTTTCAGTTTGAGAGAAGAAAAGTGTGAACAATGGAGCCTTCCTGTATTACCACATGACATCACAGTGTTTTCAGTTTGAGAGAAGAAAAGTGTGAATGAATCAAAACACAACTCCAGGTTTGTTTGTGATGAAGAAACAACATTAGAACAGAGATCAGAGAATAGGGTAATACAGGACCTTTAAGTATGGAGCTCAAACATGTTTATGAAACAAGTAGTGTTGCCCGGAAAGGACCAATCATTGCCACTTGCGGCTATATATGTATACACACACACACACACACACACACACACACACACACACACACACACACACACACACACACACACACACACACACACATATATATATATATCTATATACACATATATATACATATGTATGTATATATGTTTTTTAATGAAAAGACTGAAATATGTACTTCAAAACTAATGTAAGGATCTCATGCATTTGAAAACATGCTTGTGGAGGTTTTACGGATAAAATGATGGACTATTCAGTTGTTTTTAGAGGAAATGATGTGACTTAAACATCTGGAGATTCAAACTGTGATTTGGACTGAATAGTGATTATAGTGTTATAGTTATTATAGTGTTATACACACGATGTTCCCTCCACACACTGGACTGTATGTTTAAGCCTCTCATCCCAAATCAATAACTCATCAATACCACATCATCAGGGACACATGTTTCACAGCTGACTGCACTTTCTCCTCATCCCCCTTTTCTCTGCTCCCTTTACCTCTCTCTCTCTCTCTCTCTCTCTCTCTCTCTAATTGAATCAATGTGAATTCAGAACATCAACAATTCTCCTCCTCCTTCCCCTTGCCTCTCACTCTCCTGAGCCCCCCCTTTCTCCCTTCACTTTTTTGCTCATCCCTCTCTCCCCCTCCCTCTCTCGCCCTCCCTCTCTCGCTCTTTCAGTGTGACATGACAGAGATCTCCTCCCTTGCCTCTTTCTCCCACTCTCTCTCCTCTACCTCTCTTCCACTCCCCCCTCCTCTCTCTAATCCTCCTCACCCTTCCTCCCCTCCCATCCTTCTTTCCCTCTCTCTCCCACTCCGCCCTCCCACGCGTTCTCTCTCTCCCCTCCAACCCCTCTTTCCTCTCTCCCTCACCCTCCCGAGCCCCCCCTTCTTCCACTCTCTTTTTATCAATCCTCTCCCCCTCGCTTTCCTTCCTTCTCTCTCTCTTTCTTTCTATGTCTCTCCCTCTCTCTTTCTCTCTCCATTCCCTCTCTCCTCTCTGCTATAGTCTCACTTCTGTCTTCTCTCTCCCTCCCTCCCTCCCTCCCCTCCCTCTCTCTCTCAGTGTGATATGACAGAGTTCTCCTCCCCTACCTCTGCCCTCCCTCTCTCTCCCCCTCCTCATGCCCTCTCTCCCTTCCATCCTCCTTTCTCTCTCTCTCTGCCACTCACCCTCCCTCTCTCTTTCTCTCTCCCTACCCAGCCCTCTCCCCTCCATCCCCCTTTCTCCTCTCTCCCTCCCCCTCCCTCGCCCCCTCACCCTCCCTAGCCCCCCTTTCTCCCCCTCTCTCTCTCCTCACCCCCTCCCCTCCCTCTTTCTCGCCTCCCTCTCTCCTCTTTCTTGCCCCCCCTCTCAGTGTGATGTGACAGAGAGCACTTCTCCCCTACCTCTCTTTTTCCCACTCTGTCCTCTTCCTCCCCTGTCTCCCTCCCACTCCCCCATCCACTCGCTCATCGTCCTCACCCCTCCTCTCTCCCCTCCCTCTCACTCTCTCTCTCTCCCCACCCCTTCTCTCCTCTCTCTCCTCCACTCCTCTCTCTCCTACATCTCCCTCTCTCCTTTCTCCCAAGCCCCCCTTCCCTCTCTCACCTCCACCCCCCTCTCTCCTCTCTCTCCTCCATCTCCCTCTCTCCTTTCTCCCTACCCCCCTTCCCTCACTCCCCTCCATCCCCCTCTCCCCTCTCTCTCGCTCTCTGCCCCTCTTTCTCTCAGCGTGATGTGACGGGGCTGCAGATGGCGGAGGTGTTATTTTAGCTCTTTCTCCACCAGAAAGTGAGAGGACCCTGTTTCCATGGAGACGGACCTCTGCCCGCTTGATACAGTAGTGCCTTTAAGTAGTGAGCCCATTGACCTTTCCCTTTTTTATATCTGCGGATTATTCAATTATGATGTGCATTATACTAATTTATTATCTTTCAGTGTAGAGACTCCCAGACTGCCCTCACCCCAGACACTTCCCCCAGCTCCTCTGGCGACCTTAAGGCGTTCATAGGCCAGCCGAGAGACACAGTCCCTCCTGCGTCCCTACAATACACTTATAAATGATGATGTAATAATAGTGTGTTTTAAAGGTGCACTATGTGACTTTACCCACTGTCTGCATTTGTTAAATTACAGGTGTTTGTATCAAACATGGCCCTCCACAGATCTGACATGTAACTTGGTCACGCCACTTTGTCTCCTTGGAAGTTGATACGTTTAATGCTATGCTTTGGAAAATTCCAGACAAAGCAATCACATCTCCATGGTGACAAACAGGTGATGGAACCTCCACCTGAAAAGTGACATAGAGCAGTTAAAATGGGAAGAGCCAACGATAGCAGCCAACTATAGCAGTGAAGCTAAAGAGGAGACTTTACGTTTACATAATCATAAAAATACCATAATGGGCCTTGCTATAGATTTTAAAATGTTGATATTGGCAAATATTATCTGGCACAACAGAAAGACACATACATGATACCTGGACTGGTTATCAAAAATATGTTCAGAATCCGATGTGAGAAGTATCACATTGGGAGCAGAATTCCCCACGAGTCTAGTGACAGTGCTGACCTTTGACCCTGAGTCCCTGTTGTCTTTACCATGAGGTCAAGGTCACACACAAACAGTAGACAGATTTATGCTCCTCTGGTTCTACAGGGATGGGGTTTTAGACACAGGATCTGATATACACATTTTTAGGGTTGCACAGTTCAAGCAAAAGACGCAATATTCATGTGTTGTACATAGACTGTATATATAAATAGACATAGCTAACCTGCTAGCCGCCGCATTCCAAATAGGAAGTGAGCATGGGCGCACTTCCAGCTCCATCGACTCTGGCTCCAATTCACTTTACATTGAAAAATTGTCACCCCTCTCTCTGTAACTGCTGCTGTCAGGCACGTCATTTTGCTAACTCGCTCTACATGATTCTGGTGTTTTTTTTTGCTATTGTGTCTGTACCTCAAGATATGCCCATTAATAACAGACAAATCAGGTGTCTTCTTTCCCCAAGGTTGCTCCTGCTAGCGTTAGCAACAAGTTTGACTGACAGAGTTGCTAAGCAGTCGCACCGCTGGTTTAGCAGGGAGCGGATGGGAAGGGGTGTTACCTTCAACAGCCTGGCTCCGGATTGGCTCTTGGGTTACTATGATACTTGTGGTTGGAATTCCAAATTCTTGGGTTATATGATACTTGTGGTTGGAATTCCAAATATAGGACTCGGCTCCAAATTGGCCCCTATAACTGCTCTAGCCTCGACTTCTTTATACAGTCTATGGTGTTGTATTACGATAAGATTTTTTTTGCAATAGCTTAATATAGGCTATACTTTTTCTACGTAATGTTTCTGATAGAGCACAGCCCTGCTTGTCTCCAAGGAAATGCCATAGTGCTTCTCAGTATGGCATTAATCTCCATGGAGGCACACATGCAGGAGAGTCGACGGGGGGCACTCAAGGGTCTCTGGTCACGGGCCCCATGGTCAGAATTGGACCGTCTTCCTATTCATTTATATTAGAGGTGGGGCCATGTGAGGCTTCTTGCCCTGGCCCCCAAATTTCTGTCGACGGGCCTGAATATACAACATATAACAATATGATGCCACCTGGCCAAGTTACAGGTCAGATTTGTGGAGAGGAGATCCCCTCAGAGACTGTTTTATATCTGTAAATGAATAAAAGGAAGAGGTAAGTCCAAAGACATATTGCGGAACACTCCAAGTAAAGCTTAGTCTCTGGACAGAAGTAGTGTTGTAACCTCCATCAGAAAAGTTACATACTGCATCTTTAAAGGTCCTATATTACACAAAATTGACTGAGCCATGTTAGAATATTGTTACCTCCTCAAAAATATACCTGGATTTGTGTTTTGTTTCATTCACACATGTTTGAGTAAGCCTTTATTATTAGTCTGTCTACATCTCCAAAGCTCAAAATACTCTGTT
>KN469382.1:29000-44504 GCA_000787095.1 Periophthalmodon schlosseri
TGATATTATCCAAATGATTCTAGTGAAGGCGTATGGAGTTTAAAAACACAGTGGAGCACTTCCTGTATTACCACATGACATCACAAGGTGCAACAGAGTGTTTTCAGTTTGAGAGAAGAACTCAGCCTAAATATGCAGGGTTTTTGTGTTAAACATGTGTGAATGAAACAAAAGACAACTCCAGGTCTGTTTGTGATGAGGAAACAACATTAGAACAGATCAGAAAATAGTGTAAGATGGGATCTTTAACCAAGACTAAACCGGGACCAAAACAAAAGTCAGACTTATAAGAAAATTATGACTAAAAAAAGCATTTTTTACATTTTACTTCCAGAATTTCTGCATGTATTTGTATATTCAATTTCGTATGTTATTGCGTAGTATTATAATCTTTAAAACAGCCTCTCGCCTCCTTGTGCCCAGCAGCCCTCAGTCCCCTTCACACCTGCCTCAGTCTTTCTCTGTGATGTCTCAGATTATTATGAATTATTGACAGGACGAGGGGCCTCCTGCTGTGTCCCGGGGCAATGATGTCATCTCTGTGGGACGTAACAAGCTGTGATCCAGACAAAGCAAAGAGGGTTCTCTAACCGGGGGGGCTGCTAAATATTTCAACACTTCTCCATTAGGGTGGGGTGGGGGGGTTAGTTTACAGTATAGGCCTAGTGTGGCAGACATCTTAATTCATTTCAGTTTATCGCAATGAATTCAGCGTCATATTGCATTTATTTTCCAATCTGCCATATCAGAACTTTACCGATATCCATTCATTTTATATTAAACCCATTGAAACTCTTCTAGTATTGATATTTTTGCAAGAGAATCGATACTTTTTGATACTGCAGTCACTATCGATATTGATATTTAGGTATTGATCCGCTCATCACTTATATGAGGGGAATCTGTCACATGACCCAGCCCTATTTCTATCTATCACCAAAACAAAAAAAATCACACCTTAGGAGAGTCATTTTCACATTATGTCAGCTAAAATCCCTTCATAACGGTACTTATCGAATCACCCGCTCACAGCTCAAACAGTGGGAGGCGAGAAAGACCCTTCGATCCAAAATGAACAACATCATCAAACTGTCCTGTTGCCGTGGTTACAGAGGGAGCGCATTCCTGACACAAGCATAAATCTGAAGCACATCCCAGGACCACATGACCACTGCTCTCTGCCTCAGCGTAACAACAGGATATGAGAGTACAGGGCGGCAACGGGAAAGACGTTTTTATTATTATTCAATGTTAGTGATGGAATATAGGACAAGACAGATAGGACATAGACAGATAGGACATAGACAGATAGGACATAGACAGGTCCGAATTCTATGGTAGAATTTGGTGTGTAACTGTCTCACTGCAGATTTGTTGACCTGGGCTGTGTCTGAATGTCCACACTGTTCTCTATTTAGAGGTGCTTTAAGTGCTGTCCGAATGTCTAACAGGTGAAAAAGTAGTGCACTCAAAATTTCCCACAATGTACTTTGAAAAGTAGTGTTTAGAGCTGGTCACTAGACAATATAAACCACAATGCATTGCGGGAGTCAGAAAAACAACAGCGGACAGCGACAGGTCTTTAACTGGACACAACACGACTGAATGAAGCAGATAGAAGTGCTGTTGATTCTTAATTATGATTAAAACACTCTTAAATAAACTGTTGCTGTGTAAAGTTGCTAGCGTTAGCCACTTACCTTAGCTTGAGCTGTTAAAGTTTGGATATTTCTAATCAGTGAATCTCCCATTTTGAGTTATACTGGGACATCATCAAATTCTAAAGCATGAACGCAGCTAACTCCATATGTCAGACAATGAAAATAAAAATACTCGAATACTGTCTTGGATTGTCCTGGCTTCAAAATGCTTTTCTTCGAACAACATGCCTATATAAACGCACCGAATATCACGTTTGGTTGTTACTTTATGTAACTCTTTCAGTTATAAAGCACAGTCTCATTTTATTTACAGATAGCTGCTTTTACACATTGCATGGAGAAAACAAGTTTTTTTGTATTTGTGCAGTGCTCCACAACATCAGCACACACTCAAAACACCTCTGTTTGTGGACTCGGGGCAGTGGGACACTCACAAAACAACTCACACTGAATTATTTAAACATGCTCCTCAGAATGCACCAGATTTAAGCCTGGAGTGAACAACCGGCTTATGAAAAATCTATGTACAGTTAAGATCAGTTTGCTCTACAGTAAGGAACAGCCATACCTGAGCAGAGATGGGCCTGGTCAGTACTTTGGATGGGAGATCGCTGAGAATTTGGCAGTGAAGGAAGAAGTATTCAGTTTTGTTATTTTATAAACACAGATACCGGAGCAAAATAAATACTCAAGTAAAAGTAACACATAAAAAAATCTATTTAAGTATGTAAGTACCTGTTTAAGATCTAATAAAAGCTTCAAATGAAGTGATTTTGATAAAGATTGCTGAATAAAGAAGCTGAATTTTGTTCAACAGAAACAATAATAAAAATACTTTTTACTTTTTAGTCCAGTTCAAAAATGTAGTGGAGTAGAAAGTGCAGATACTGCTCTCAAATGGAGTGAAGTAAAAGTAAAAAGTATCCACTTTACAATCTACTAAAAGTACAGATAGTAAAGTACAGATACCTCAAATTTATACTTAAGTACAGTACTTTACTACTTGTACTTCGTTACGTTCCATCACTGGCTCTATACAGCCAGATACACTTAATAAAAAGGATGTTTTATTGTATTATACTTGTACATATACAAAGCTGTTGACTATTTTCGTACTTTAATTATTTAATCATTTGAATTGTATTACCATGTATTTTTTGCTCTTACTATAGTGTAACGTGTGATGTGGATCCATGAAGTTTGTCTAAGTCTGGTCTAAGTTTAAATTGTTGTTGTCATTGTGTCCTTAGGCAAGACACTGTCTCTCACCTTGAGGTCTGGCCCGTTGCAGTTGAGACTCATCCCCCTTTCGTCTGTGATTTCTGTGATCTCTGACAGATCGTCATCTTCAAACTCGTCCAGGCTGATGTCGTGGGTCAACCTGCACAAGACAAACACAGGTAAGTTGAATGAGACACAGACCTGATCCCAGCGGCGGGTCTGGACCAAACTGACTGAGGTATGTTTGAGTTTCAGAGGGATGCAAAGTCTATACTGTTCCATTAAGTGTCATTACTTATCCCGTCTCATATGAGGATGCAAACCTTTATAAATGAGGTTGTGATGCACCCTTTTGCCCCCCTTTTGTCCCCCTTTTGTCCCCCTTTTGCACCCCTGTGGAATTGGCCGATATATTGGACCGATATTTGCACTTTTTAGTGTAGCGGCTATTGGTGGAGGTGGGACCTTGTTTGGCAAGTCTCCAAATCGAGTTCCGAATCAGTGGCCCACAGGTCCAAGTCAAGTCCAAGTCCTCTGCTTTGAGCTTCAAGTCATTTCAAGTCTTCGAACCGAAGTATCGGATACAGTATTTTTGCAATTCATATACTTTTAAACTAAATTTTACTGCCTAAAAAAGTCTTGGTAACAAATAGAGCTGTAACAATATCCAAATCACACAGTACAATATTTATTGTGATACTACTGTTTCTTTTTATATAATAATCCAAAGAATTATGGATTTATTTGAAAGTGCTTAAGAACAGTTATTTCTTCACACTGCACTGCACTGACATAGAGTGAAGGGGGTCTCGTTACCTGTTACTGCAACAAAATAATGAATTTAAGCAAGAGAGCTTGTAATTCAATTGTAACTGTAATTCATTATGACAGCCCCAGTATTATTGTAAGACAGAATCACAGAATTTCAGTTATTGTTACATCCTTGGTAACACATAGAGAAGTGGAGAGGGACATGTTCCAGTTTGTTCTTTTAAGTTTAAGCACAAGTATCAATTGGTATTTCAGAGAGGCCTCAGAAAGTGATGGCATTATTCAACTCCAAAGATGTGACTGTAGTCAGCTGAAAGGACTTTAAGACATGAGACTAATATTGCAGGTTTGTGGAGCCAATCCTAAATAAATGATAAGATTCAGCATTCGTAGAGTTTCAGTTTGGATATTTCTTCCAAAAAGACTCTCCCATAGAGTTATATAGGCCCCTGTACAACATCTGAAACTATGACAACATCAAATTCTACAATGTGAACGAACCCTATTGACAAGTGCACCTTAAAAAGTTCTTTGAGTTCATTAATTCTAGGTCTGTAGCCAACTAACGAAATTCTTGGTTGACTAAAGACATGTCTTGCTGATGGATTAAAAAGGGGGCATTGCAAAAGCTCTCCAAACGATTATGTATTTCTATGTATCTGACCCAAACTGCACTCGTAACGCTACATCTGCACGGGAATTCATGCAAAAACAACTAATTATGCAGAAAAAAGTACTAGAAAACTTGTGAATCATGAGTTTAATCTACATATAAATACCAAAAAATACCAAATATTCAGCTAACTCACTCACTCTCCTTCTTTCTGCTGTTGTCCCAGATAAATCCTTATCATCAAAATAAAATGATTCATTGACTAATACAAGACTCAGACTCCATCAACTGATTAATCGACTAAACGACTAAAGGCGTACAGCTCTAATGGATTCAAACATGGATTTAATTGAATAATTTACCATTTCGGCATGTCCTGATAAAACTCTGCACCAAACAGAACGCAAAACACTCAACAGAACCAGACTGCGGCAGCCATCTTGCCACAGTGTCGATGTATTTCTGTACTCTGAGGTGTGATTTGGTAACATTTTAGTAGGTGAACCGCTGTGGAGTATTTTGAAACAGAAAAACACCCCAGACAAGTGTTCAGTAAACACTTATCTGAGGACCACAGGGGGATTATTCTAAGACCAAGGAGAGGGAAGAACCAACAACATGTGATCCCTGAGTCCACAGCCGTCTGAGAAAACACTGCAGATGTGAGAGTGTCAACAGCAAACATGAGATCAGGCTGGAGGGAGCCCAGCAGAGGACAAGGACTTCTGGTACCACAGTAAGTGGTTATGTCCACTGACCACACCATAGACTGTATAAAGAAGTGGACTAAGTGAGTGTGATGTCACCTATAGCGTTCGGCTCCAGCCAATTTAGAGCTGAGTCCTATATTTGGAATTCCGACCATGAGTATCATAGCAGCGGGAGCGGCCACAAGGAAAGAAGGAGCCTGATTTATCTGTTATTAATGTTCATATCTTGATTTACAGACAAATTAGCAAAATAAAAACACCAGGAACATGTAGAGCGGGTTAATACAAACATTTTAAGACCAAAATGACGAGAGGGGCCACAGTTTTTCAATGTAAAGTGAATTGGAGCCAGAGTCGAAGGAGCTGGAAGTGCGCCCATGATCACTTCCTGTT
The DNA here is from genome assembly GCA_000787095.1 of Periophthalmodon schlosseri. Lineage (NCBI taxonomy): Eukaryota > Metazoa > Chordata > Actinopteri > Gobiiformes > Gobiidae > Periophthalmodon > Periophthalmodon schlosseri. The sequence goes on from KN469382.1 coordinate 34,370, forward strand.
TGGAACGCCCCGGCTAGCAGGTTAGCTATGTCCATTTATATGTACAGTCTATGGACACACGAGTGACAGGGGAGGCAGGTGAGGCAAATTTCACTGCAGGGTTTGACTGAGCCTTTTCACAACTAAAGAAACAATGAGTAAATACATGATTAACTATATGTCTTGAGATTGTGTTCACAAAATATGAGCAGGAGGATTACATAGCCAACCTAGTACATGTAGTATGGAGTTTAGCAGGTTACCCGGGATCAAGACCCAAACTAGTTATATATATATTTTTTAATTTTCTTTCTTCAACTTTTCATGTACAAATTCATTTACGTTCAGCTTTTTTTTCTATTTGAAAAAAAATGATTCCCATATATTTGTAGAGAAAATGGGCAGCAGTGGCTCAGTTGGTAGAGTGTTTGTGCACTGATCCAAAGGTTGGCGGTTTAAATCCCACTCTCGGCATAAACATCATTGGTAGAGCGGTCAAATCCACTGACCCACAGGTTGGCAGTGTGATTCCAGCTCTCACAGATGCTGTGTCCTTGGGCAAGACACTTAATCCACCTCGCCCCCAGTGTCTGTGTACACTGGTGTATGAATGTGTGTGTGAATGGATTAGTGGTTCCTTGATGTAAAAAATTACCATTTCCCAAAATACAAGCAAGTTTTCTGATTGTTTGAACCTCCAGCACTTTGCCTCAGCAGCTGTAAACCTCAGAATACGTCACTGGACCATACATATTCATAAAATATAGGCTTATATCAGAAACTTGGCACCACAAAGGTCAAACATGTTTGTTTTCATGTTTTCAGAGGTTCATTTCACCAGAACTGTGCCGGTTCATCTGTCTGACCAATGTTGGATTTTCTGTTGGTTAAATCAATGATCTTGTGAAGCCTTAAGAGGCGACTGCTGTTCTGATTTTGGGCTTTAAAAAATATACTGAACTGAATTGAGAACTTTAAGAACCTGCTTTTAGGATCTAGTGTTTTTAGCACTTACCCCTGAACTAGAAGATCTCAGGCCCTTAATAATGCAAAAATACTGCGCATGAAGGTAACCTGTGTCTCCGACAGAACGACTCCCCATGTTATTGTCCAGGACTGATCCATTTACCCTGTTACAGCTGAGACAAACACAGGGCTATAAATGTGATTATCCACAGAGGAACCACCTGCAACAGAGCCAAGCTAATATCTCACCATGCTAACGTCATTTAGACAGGTTAATATTTCACCATGCTAACATCATTTAGACAGGCTAATATTTCACCATGCTAAGATCATTTAGACAGGCTAATATCTCACCATGCTAACATCATTTAGACAAGCTTACGTCTCACCATGCTAACGTCATTTTAACAGTCTAATATTTCACCATGCTAACGTCATTTAGACAACCAGATGTTAGCATGGTTAAATGGCGTTCTCATCATATCAAACTGGCTAATATGTCACCATTCTAACAACATTTAAGCTAAGGTAGTCCTGACTAAGCCTAGCTCAAGATCTGGAGATGGTTCCCTGGCTGCAGCATTGTGTCGCTGCACTGCTCCTGACAAGTTGCACCAGGAGCATACAAGAATGGGTCAAATGCAGAGGACAGAATTCCCTTTGAGGACAATAGAGTGTACCTTAACCTGCATTTAATTAGGCCAATATCAAACTATGCTAATATCCTTTAGCTAGGCAGATATCTCACCATGCTAATGTAGAGTGACCAGACGTTCCTGTTTACCCAGGACAGTCCCACAGAGGACAGAGCCCTGTGTCCCCTGTCCCAGTAGATGTATCCTAAAACATTAATTTGTCCCAGTTTTATACAACAAATGTCCCAGGTGTCCCTATTTTTGACCAGTTTGACACCTGCAAACAGTAAAGCCCCGCCCACTTTTGCCGTAAAAGTGACTAAACCGCGCTTTATTTATGCTGGCACTTCCGGTTAAGTGGGAATCCCATTCATTTCAATGGAGAATTTGGGAACAGCTTTGCTGCTAAAATCTGATATAAAGTAGTGTTGATTTGTGTAAAATGTTCAATGTTCATGTGACCAACAAGTCAACACTGCACCGATTCTCTGGATGATTTAAAACGGCTCTGTAGTCCTTATAGAACTTATTTACTGTCAAGACTGGCAGCCCCATACAAAATAATACAACCTGAATGACAGTGGCGGCGCCCATGGCAAGTTCCGGAATAAGGTGAATACCAATCATCCCCACCTGGTTATGTCCCAGCTCTGAATTTTGAAAATCTGGTCACCCTATGCCAACATTATTACCGGGCTACAAACATGGAGGATTCTGCAGGCTGCACTCACTCACAGCTGTGCCACTGTACAAGGCTCAGCATCTGTTTATCACATGATAAGGCCCCGAGGGACGAGGGGAGAGACCAAGAGCAAAGATCAAAACTCTTGGCTCTTATGTAGTGGTGATGCCCCAAGAACATGCACAGTCTTATTAAGATTCCAGACAGGTTTCCCCAGCGGCACTGAAGTACGGGTCAAACGCACAAGGCACAGATAGTGTACCCCAACCTTAACCTCTAACCTTCAACAATTTTGGTAAGAAAAAAAGAAGATAGCAAGTTTTTTAAACATCGGGTTGAGGTAAATTGTTTTAATGATTTCTTCAGGCAGATTTTCAGTTTTCCTCATCAGCTTCAGGGGCCTCAGAGCAATGTGGAGCCAGTCCATCAACTGTTTCGATTGTCTCTGACTGTAAAGGGAATGAGAGAGTTTTCAGAGGTCTTCTGTGAGATGAAGTCTATTTCTCTCTCTATGTGAGTTAGGAAGGCTGTTTTTAGATAGGGTTGCAACAATGATGCTTTCAGATAGAATTTTATGTTTCAACATTGCACATATAAACAGTGGGCCTATCACATGAGCAAAGGCAGTAGCAAACAGAATGGACAATATATTGGTGCTTGGTGATTGTCTCCATGAAGAGATAAGTTAATGCCATATAGTGGAACATTCCAGACAACACAAAAACATCTCCACAGAGACAATCAGGTGGTGGCCCCTCCACTAGAAAAGTTGCATAGTGCTGCTTTAAAGTGGGACCCAACACCTTAACACCCCAACAACCACAGAGCTGCTAAACTGGGCAGTGCCTTTGGACCAAAGAAAAGAGTGAGGGGAGAGGAGGACCATAGACTGTATATATAAATGGACATAGCTAATGCACTAGGAAGTGATCATGGGCGTGCGTCCAGCTCCATCAACTCTGGCTCCTTTTTTATTGAAAAATTGTCACCCCTCTATCTGTAACTGCTGCAGTGAGCCTTGTCATTTTCATCTTAAAAAGTTTGTATTAACCAGCTCTACATGAGCCTGGTGTTTGTATTTCGCTATGAACATTAATAAGAGACAAATCAGGTGCTTCCTTTCCCCGAGGTCATTCCCTACTTCTCGTGGTTGGATTTCCAAATATGGAACTCTGCTCCAAATTCACCCCTATAACTGTTCTAGCCTCGATGAGCTTCATTTGACTGGAGCCGAACGATATGGTGGGTGTGACATCACACTCACTTAGTCCACTTCTTTATACAGTCTATGGTCTGGACATATGAGGAACAGTGTGATTGGTTTAACAGGTATCTACACTTCAGACTCCGCCCCTGCAGCCAGGTGTTTGTGATCAGAAACATGTGGCTGTAATCAGGGCAGTCCTGTGTGATATCACCAACTACTGGAAATTGTAGAGCCCACTGAATGCAGCACAAAAAAAAGATGCAAATTTCCCTAGTTTGGTCTAAAATTGTCAAAAAATGACTAGGGACAGTAGATTGAGATGACTCAGACCCATAGACAGTACATGTGAACCCAATACTCTTTACTCCAGTTCAAACACTACTCTCCCTGTCCCAGGCCTTCACAGGGTCATGTTTCCCCAAACGCTGTAGAGAGGTCGCTGTGCCTTTTTAGAGTAACATGTAACTTTATCTGTCCACTATAATGCAATCCAAGAGCCCCAGAGACAGCGGAATCAATACAACTCTGAATGCTGCCCCAATATTAGCAAGCTCCCTCACAACGACGATAATTATAGACACAAAATGGACCCTGTAATGGTGTTATGACAGGGAATATGGCAAAACATGAAATATATAACTTCAGTTCTCTCCCGGCATTGGTGATTAGATTTGCAGGTGAGGCAGCTGTGGTGCAGACAGTAGCTCGGTTGGTGTTTATGCTCCGATCCGAAAGTTGGGGGTTCGAATCCCACTCTCGACATAAACATCATTGGTTGCACAGTCAGATCCTCTGACCCACACATCGGAGGTGCAGTTCCAGCTCCCACAAATAAATACTGTTGTTGTGTCCTTGGGCAAGACCCATCTTTCCCCAAGTGTCTGTGTACACTTGTGTATGAATGGGTGAGTGGTTACTTGATGTAAAGTCTTTGAGCACCTTGAAGGTGGAAAAGTGCTGTATAAAAATGTGACCAGTTACTAATATGGCCTCACCCAAACACCAGAAGATCAATGGACTAAAACAATTTTTTATGAAAATTATGTCTAATTTGTAAAACACCTTATCCCCATTATTCACAACAGAAAGGGCATCTGGTTTAGAAATGTTAAAGGTGCTGCTTGTCTAAACAGAGATGTTATAGCTTTGCTGTGCCTTTTAAATGAACTATCTTGCATGAATTTCCTTATGTTGTTTTAGTCAAAACAATAGAATTTCCATGGAGACAAACACCAGAAAAGTTACATTGTGCTCTTTTAAATACGATCATGTGTCAAATCCTGACAAGAAAAAGAAACAAAAATGATCTATGTTTTTGTTTATGCCTTACACGAATTCGCATAAAACTTTGAATTAAAACTTGTGAAGGACAGAAGGGGACAGAGATGTGGAGGAGGCCCTGAGGAAACGTCCCGAGATAAGCACCCGGTTTGGGACAGGACAGGACAGGGTGACCTCTGCCGCTCTGCATTATGGGAGCAGAGAGGGGGGCATGGAGACGAGGCAATTTACAACGTCACACTTAATGAGCCGTGGTCAGCGCACAACAGCCATGGTCACTCAGCATCCTTCAAAGTGGAAGTAAGAGAAAACAAATATTGGACAGACTTAAAGGTGCACTACGGAACTTTCTTGTAGAGAGTACGCCACATGCTTATCTCACTGAGAGGTTACTGCTCTGCTTGAAATGTTCCACTGTATAGCATTAAGCTAATCTTGTGGTGATTCATTTGTAGGTGTTGTTATTGCTCAAAAATGCCTTGAAAAACAGGCATTCATACAGTAAGAGGGCTCTCCTCTCCACAGATCTGGCCTGTAAGTTAACTTGCAACTGGTATGAAACAGTATAGGTATGACTACACTATTTGAATATAGCAGGTTACATTTACCATCTAATCAACTTGGAAGTTAGAAGCCATTATTCTGGCCTGATTCAGGCTGCTTCACTCCCCAGCGCACCAGCAGTCTGTGTCATTGCGCCCTCTACTGGAGATAATATACTCAAAATAGAAAGACACATGACATTATCTTACAACGTGAAAGTTTTGAAAGGAGACTTATTATGCAAAGTCAACTTGCGTGTTATAAGGGTTTCAGTTGGAGTTGTTGCTTTGGCCAGTTCATGTTTGAACAATTCTGTACAGCTGTATGTATCAGAGCTCAGAAAATTTCACTTTTCACCTATTTCATATCCCCGCCCCCGGCTCTCTACTTGCTGTGGTTCTTCAAAGCATTTGTACTCCAACAAAACAGTGAATCTCATAAATCCAGCACAGTGGCCCTGAGCTGTGACCACACTCGGAGTGACGAAGGGTTAAAGGGAAGGTGAGAATCAATTTGTTTTGGACACCAGTCAATAAACCCATTTGAATTATTAAGTTGTTTTGAGATCAATAATCTACAGCCATAAATGAACACAATTTAAAAATCCAGACTTATTTCTGTGAGATATGTACAATAGGGCTGTAGTTGACTAACGACACGTCCTGCCGATTGATTGGTCGATTAAAAAGAGGGCGTGGCAAAAGATCTCAAAACTGTCTGTGTACCTGACCCGAACTGCACTTGGAAAACTACACCTGTAGGGGGAGTTCATGCAAAAACTACTATTTATGCAGAAAAAATGTACAATTAAGTCTGACTTTTTACCTTCTCCTTTCTGCTGTTGTCCCATATAAATCCTTATATATAAAATGACGCATTTAAACTGTGAACTGTGAACAGAATCCTACATTCAAAACTAAATTGCAAATCTAACCACAAAAAATAAATAAATAAATCACAAATAGATTTCCAAATGGTTCAGCCCATCTTCACTGAAGTACTATTTTCTTATGAGTTGGGGGCTTGCATTCTGACCTGGATTGGAGCCATTTCTTGAGATGTATTTCCACATTTTCACCGGCTCAGACTAATCCTCAGATTGGAGCAGGTTTAAATAAGCGCTGGTGACCTCTGACCTCACCATAGACGCACATCTGCCACATCTGGAGACACAGACAGCTCAGTGGGTTTAAGAATCTGACTGAGTATTTTTATAGCTATGTTATGCAAGACTTTAAAAATCAGCTTTCAACCAAATAAACTAAACACGATCAGATAGTGATAGTACTGGTGACAACGATGGGAAAAGGCTGCAGTCATTTAGGCTTCTATCATTTAGGGTTGTCAAAAATCAGATACTAATACTAAAGTATCAATACTAAAAAAGTCCCATTCACAGGACAGAAATGAACCTTTCCTGAATATCTTTAGAATGATCTTGAGCTGTATCTTTCACAAGTATAAGACACATAGACTAGTACACGCCCATGGACCACTATGGAACCTACTGGACACTGAGGGATTACACAGATATAAGGCCACATGGGAACAGAAAACAAAGTACTACTATTTAATGTGGAAAATCACACTCTGTTGTCTAAAGAATTATGTTTTTTTTTTTTTTAATTAACACTGTGGTATTGGAATCGGTATTGAGTTTGAAATTTTAGTCTTGTGACAACACTAATGTCTACCACAAAGTTCAAGCTTATTACAATATCAAGCTCTATAATAAAAAAAAAGTGCTGAGATGCATGTGATTATTTCCCTGAGCAGCCAGTCCCTTCTACATTCTGTTCAAATCCGCAAGGGTCTGGACTCAAACCATAGAGTGTGAATAACCTCTGTCCTAACTCGGGACGATCCAACCACAGACGCTCATTTGTATCACATGTCTCTCAAAAAGACTTCTCCTCTCCAAAATCCTCGTAACATTCAGAACAAAGTCAGTAACTTCTCTGACGTGAGATAGATAACAGTTTGTTGCTTTGATTTTTGATTCTGCAGAAATCCAAGATGTTTCTTAGTCCTCTGAGTTATTTCTGACCCTTACATGTACGCCGCCATGTTCCTATTGACACAGATGGACCAGGCGTCTCTCTAATTGGTTAATTCGCCTGTCAATCACGCCCTCTGAAATCGTGGAGACAGGATATGGTTCCAGATCTGTCTTTGTAAAGTTTTGTCAGAGTGTGTGGTTCTGGCTGGACAGTTAATGTGATTATTGCTTTTGTGTCTTATATTATGCTTAAAATGTGCACTTAAATCATCTGAACTGCAAATTGCAAATTTGAAAACGATTACGGTAGATAATTTTTCCAGAACGGTGGGCTGAGCTACACAGAATGTAGTCTAGAACCTAACCTAACCCATTCATTTTGATTGATTTATTTTTTGCATTATGAAAATCCACAGTGATTTTTATTTTTTTTTTTAAACTGCAACACTCAGAGTCTTGGCTGGTTCCTGCAGCAGAAAATGCCAGAATCTTGTACATGATTAAATATGCATCACTCCCTAATGTCAATATGAGGCCTTATCTTTCCATCTAAATGTGCAGCTTCACACACGCAGTACTTTAGGCAAAATAAAGATAAAAATGTTTGACTCAAGTTGATTTTTGAACTAATAAAAGGCTCTGTACCTGATTTTTGCCGTCTCAAAAATGTGAAAAAAAGAACTAGTTCATTTTAAACTGTTTGCAGTGGTCCAAAGTTATTCCTCACTTACCTTATGCATTCAGAGCACTGTGATGAGTTTATAAGCGCTTTTCACAACTTTCAGAGGCCAGAACATTAATGCTAACAGCAACTAGCATGCTAACTGTGCACTTCCTGATTATCACGCAATAAAACACTTTCTAATTAGATGCCACTTCCTGATATCACGCAATAAAACACTTTCTAATTAGATGCAGACAGTACACAGCTGACTTATTTTGATCTTATGAGCTGCTTATGCGTTTTATCTGTACTGGGGCAAGGCACATTTTGCTCAAATACATGGAAAGAAAATTAGGTACAGGGCCTTTACGAAAATCATTTAGTTGAGATATTTATGAGCAGGTGACTCCAGCGTTTTGTCCTCTCAGCGTGCTCCTGCTTCCTCCTGTCTCTAATTGCAACGTTAGCGTTAGCAATAGCATTAGCTCCTGTGGTGAGATTAAAGGCTCATGCAGATTTGAGCCTAAAGTGTGACCTCCTGCCAGCGCCAAACACCAACAGTGAGAGCCAAGCGGCACCAATCACACTATATACCAGGAATGTTCTTTCTTTGTTTGATTGACCATGTTGCTAAGCGTCCGGTCCCTGCTAAACCAACGGTGCGAGCGGGAAGGGGCGTTACCTTCAACAGCCTCGCTCTGGATTGGCTCTTTAATATGGAACTTAGCTCCAAATTGACCCCTAGAACTGCTCTAGCCTCGATGAGCTTCATTTGACTGGAGCTGAACGCTGTGGGTGACGTCATACTCACTTAGGCCACTTCTTTATACAGTCTATCTTTACAACAACACATTCCTGTGGGTTTAATACTGAATACTAGAAATCTTCATGGAAACAAGCACCAGGCCAAGTTAGAGTTAGTCAAATCTGTGGAGAGACGACCCATTCCCAGAAGAATGCACATATTTTTGACATGTAACTGGATGCCGTACTGTGGAACATTCTAGGCAACACAATAGCATCGCCATGGAGAGCGTCCATCTGAAAAGTTACATTGTGAATCTTGTGTATATCGTCCAGAACACACACTTCTCCAGTACTTTCTGAAGATGTGTCTGGTGTCCTGTGAATGAAGGTGGATTACCTGATCACTAAAAAATATATCCCAGGAGGCTGACAAACGTTGTGGACTGCAGTGAGTGAAATTTCATTTTGTTCAAAATAATAGATGACCAATGAGCTTCTTCGTTCTTCAAATGCATCACTGAAATAAGCAAACCTGATTGGACGGCTGTGTCTGAGCCCGGCTCGAGGCGCAACAGAGAGTGACCAGACTGATCTCCCTCTGTGTAAAAAACACAGGGACATATCAGTCTTGTCTTGCCAGGCTTTGAAGCTCTTTGCTTTTCTGCTGTGACTTTGATTATACATTTAAACATGCTCACTTTGTGTCTTTAGCATTTCAAACATAAAGATTTCACTCTTCTAATCAGTGCTGGTGTTGTGAACACTCCAGTCCAGTAGACCATAGACTGTACATTACGAGCAGCTGAAAGTGACTGAATGTAAAGTCAATAGTGAGAATTTATGTTTTGTGACCAAACAACAGACTTCAACAGTCTAACAGTTCAAACAGGAGCTCCACCTAAATGGAAGGACATATTCAAATCATGCACCTGTATGCTCCGTACATACTTTACATTATCTTATCATTAATAGAAGCTAACGACTCTGCCACCAGCCACCAACAAAAATAAATAAGTGGATTTTTTCCAATGATAAAGCAATTTGCAATCATTTCCTCAAAAGATTGCAGCTTAAGAGCTATCAGCTTCAGTTAGATTACTGTAAAATCAATGGCAGTATTTTTAGCTTATGTCAAGTCACAGTAACAACACCAAGAGGACTACAGCAGAAACACAGCAGACACACATCACCACCAGATCTACAGCAGAAACACAGCAGAAACACATCACCACCAGATCTACAGCAGAAACACAGCAGAAACACATCACCACCAGATCTACAGCAGAAACACAGCAGAAACACATCACCACCAGATCTACAGCAGAAACACAGCAGAAACAGGACTACATCAGAAACACATCAGAAACACATCACCAACTGTTCTATAGCACCAGGGAATTAAACCTTCAACCCACTAAGAGAGCAGCAGGAA
>KN469384.1:680-12463 GCA_000787095.1 Periophthalmodon schlosseri
TACGGAGCAGGGAAATTAAAAGGTAGAGAGAGAGAGAGCGCAAATAGGCTTCTTCGGCTTTAAGGTTATTAATGACTCCTCAAAAATGTGCGACTTTTCCAATCTCTGGCAAGAAGCGCTTGAAGGAGCCTGCAGATGAAGCTGACCTTCACAATGTTCTTTGGTCTTTAGTTAAGAAATTCACTCACCATTATGGCATCATTAGGGAAACAAGGATAAAATTACTCCATGGTTAATGACCTATAGGATCCCCACCAAAATTTGTTTCAGATCTAATAAAAGTGCGCTTAACACACTCCAATGAATTATGAGGAGAGCTACGAAACGGTGGTGGGGGTGTAAAACGTGGGGGAAATAGATTCTTTTTAAAGCTAGGAGGTCTGGACTTTCGGAATCAGATAGTAGAATGGAATTTTCTGGGCAATAAATTCTACCATGTCTCAATTTCATTTTTATTTTTTTTTCTGTCGTGAATGTGAGAATTTTTCAGGCTATGATGGAATCTGTGAGTAGGATGGCCTCTAAAAATTCATTGCCAATTGCAGTCTTCCTCCTCTATCCCCTTAAGATAGATAGATTGATGGATGAATGGCTAAATGGGCAAATAAGTGGTGCAAAGTATAAGCGAACGAAAACCCCAATGTATGATGGGAATAAATGATTAGATACACATATAGATACTGTAAAAAAATCCCTCAAGGCGTTGCGCAGATAGAAAAGGGACATCTGACTCTGCTTTGGTGGTAATGATGTTATACGTTAGAATTACGTTAGCTTAATTTAGCACGTGTCAAATTAGTGATTAGCATAATGCAGGGGCAGTGGGGAGGACATGCAAAAACTCATTAAAGAGGACAATAAAGCACTCGGAGCTATTGTGCTATGTGTTCAAATATCAACAAAAGGAAGCACTTACTAACTGATACAAATGCATTGTCAAATATGTCAATTGGAGCCTGAAAAATGGCGGTATGGGGAAAAAGACATTGGTGGAAATCAATATATAAAGAATTATTTACAAAAGAATTCTGTAAATATATAGCCTAGTTGTTGTTCAAGGCAAAACCTGAAATAAATGTAAGTATTGTATTCTTTAATACAGTTTAGCTTAAAGGGCCCATATTACACTGTTTTCTGATCTATGTTATAATGTTTCCTCATCACAAACAGACCTGGAGTTGTGTTTTGTTTCATTCACACATTTAACACACAAACCCTGCAGAGTTCTTCACTCAAACAGAAAACAATCTGTTCCACCTTGTGATGTCATGTGGTGATGCAGACATAGACAGACTGATAATAACATGGCTTAAATCTCTCAAGAGTGAATTTTGCGTAGTATAAGACCTCTAAGTAGGTTAAATTCAGTACTGTATTGCACTGGAACTGGTACTGACTATAGTAATAGAAAAGGGCCCTCAAAAATAACACTGACTCAACACCACAATAATATTGATAGTGCAATACATTTAGATTCAATTTTATCAATTCATGAAATAGTTTCTTAGTAACAGTAAATACCTGTAAAAAATAAAATAAAAATAAATTAGTGTTGTACGACAATTTCAAACTTGAATTCTGTACTGAGCAATAGACTCGATAGACAGATACCGATTCCGATACCATGATAATAAAAAAAACCTTATTTAGCCAATAAAATGTCATTTTCGACATAAAATAATAGTACTTTCTTTTCTATTCCCATGTGGCCTTATATCTGTGTAATCCCTCAGTCGTCCAGGTAGGTTCCATAGTGGTCCAGACTAGTCTGTGTGGTTTTATACTTGTTCTGATACAGATCATTCAAAAGGTTCATTTCTGTCCTGTGAATGTGCCTTTTTTAATATCAGTACTTTCTCAAATGAGTATCTAATTTTGATACTAGTTTTAATATTGATCAGTGATCTGATTTTCAATACTTTTCATAACCCTAAAATATATACAGAATGACTATAACTACAACTTAACACATAGGTTTGCAGGAAATACCTTTTTTATTTTTTTTTTATTTCTATATTTTTTAATTAAGGCTTAAGTACAAATGTTACCAATATGACAAACATTCAATCATACGCACTTATTTTATTGATTATAAAATGTACATGTAGCATTTGCATTAGCCTCATTTAGCACACGTCAAGCTAGTGATTAGCATAATGCTGGGGCAGTGGAGAGGACATGTAAAAACTCATTTAAAAAGACAATTATCTGCTCTGGGCTGTTGTGTTCAAACATACATGTTCCAACACTCAAGATAAGCCACTGTACAAAAGTTTATGTGTGATTGCAACAACTTAAAAATAGCATTGTTTTTCCTGGTATTGGTGCAGCCCCGGAGAAGTGGTTTGCGAGCTAATGGCATTTGCTCTCTTTAAACTTTAATCTTTCCTATTAATTCCCTGCAACTGGAGAATGTGCGAGAGTTAATGTTCCATGAACGTGTTTCTCACTCCGCAATCTCTTCAAGCTAATTACCTTCAGGTGCTAAATGGGGGGAAATTGCAATCCATTTGGAAGGGAGAATTTTCACCTCCCCTTTGCCTATGTAACACTGTGGGTGCCGTTAAAAAGAAAGAAAATCAAACACGAGAAGCCCGGTCCGGAGTGCGTTTAATCAAAAGTGGACAAGCAGCGCCGGCGTCTGATTGGTTAGCCGTATCCAAGGTAGCCGAGGGAGAGTAAATAGCTTCCTGTAGTTTCCCGCCTCAGTGCTTATTCTGCAGGTCACGCGGAGGTCGGCAGGTGCGCCCTCCTGAACAGATGTTTGATTGACATGGATCACGCAGATTGGCCATCAAAGTTTTCTGACGACGCACCGAGCGACCGTTACCGAGGAGATACAGGAGGAGTCAAAATATAGATTATGGCGATGATTAAGAGTCATGATTGCAAATTAAGGATGTGTCCTAAATACTCCTGAGTACGTAACCTTCATCAGCTGTACAGGCCTGTGTGTGAGGGCGGAGTAAATGTATACCTTTTGTAATGCTTCTGTTCTTGCATTGGTATGTAGCCATTTGCTTGGGTACATTTTCAGTTCTACTTACTTAGTTTAAACTTGTTGGAGCACAAATTGGAAGAAGTTAAATCTTTTCTTTTGTCCTTGCAGGAATTGGCCATTACGTAGCTAACTTGCGCGTAGAGACTTCACTATGTTACGTGCACAGAGAACCCTGAGTTGTCTCTGGCCAAAAAATGGGTTAATACAAACATTTTAAGACCAAAATGACGAGCCTGACAGCAGCAGTTACAGAGAGAAGGGCGACAATTTTTCAGTAGAAGGTGAAATGGAGCCAGAGTGGATGGAGCCGAAACGTTCCCATGTTCACTTCCTGTTTGAGCGCAGCTATGTCCATTTATATAGTCTATGCTCTTGTCCCATTTATATGCAAGTCAAAGATCCGAACAGGTGTGAACGGGGGCTAAGAGATGTTCACATGCGTCGAGTAATTTAGCATTAGTACTAAAACTTTGCAGCTATAACTAAGCATTCGATTTTCAGACATGCTAGGGCCTGCTCTACATTGAAGCTCTGGTAAACACTTGAAGATAGCAGACCAAAACAATGAAACAACACGTGCTGGTCTGCGGTCTCCTAGTTTGTCATCGCTGCTGATCCATAATGAGGGACTACACGTGTTTCTTACCTCGTGCAGTTGAATGCCTCTCCTGGTTGGCTCATAATATGATCTGACTGCGCTGTTACATGTCACAGCGGGCATCCAAGTACGTATCGGGTTCTCCAGATGTGTCATTGGGATCTGGGTGATTGGAACCACGACACCCCGATTGTAGGTCCAGGGTTAAGATGCATTTTGAAAAATTGGTTTGAATTGGACAAGGCAGTTATCCAGTTTTCCTGCATGTAAACTTAGTACATGCAGGAAATCTCTACTGCTGCCTCTTATCATCTACCAACCATGCATTTGAAAAAGGATATGCTTTGAAAGTTTTATCAAATACTAGCAAGGATTCAAGTTCAAGATTTAGATTAAAAACTATCTTTCGTAGACCGTAGCTTTCTTGACACAACCATCTTTTTATGCTCGGGACGGACTCAAATCAGCTCACCTATACCATATCGTTATATTTCATTAAAGGGCCCATATTATGCTGTTTTCTGATCTATGCTGAGTTCTTCTCTCAAACAGAAAACACTCTGTTCCGCCTTGTGATGTCATATGGTAATACAGGAAGTGCTCCACTGTGTTTTTAAACTTCATACACACCTACACTAGAGTAATTTGGATGATTTCTGCCGCTACATGACATCACAAGGTGGAATACAGCATTTTGAGCTTTGGAGATGTAGACTGACTAATAAACCAACATTATTCATGTGTGAATGACAGTAGTTTTTTTAAATGTACTTTTTCATGTCATTACTTTTATGTGGTAATCTGGCCATGATAATCACAACTATCAAACTCACAATACACACAGAGACCACTTTTCAAAACTGCATATTGGCCCATCTATTGACTAGTGGGTGTTGGACACAGCCTAAATCTCTACCAATGACACCGTATCCATCACTGACAAAACCAAATTCTGAGTTCACAAATGGCCCCGCAGTCAATGAGTAATCAGTAACGCTGACTGAACAAGCTCATTCCGGACAACAGTTGTGATAAGTGTTACCTCCTGGGGTTGTCCGGTATGGGGAGGAGGGTCTTTGGTGTAGTCAAAGGTAGGGTCAGGACCTTGGGGGGAATCTTGAAGGCCATTGAGGTGCGAATAGAGGGCTACGAGACGTTCAGGAGCATCTAGTAATTTAGCATTAGTATGACAACTTTGCAGCTACAATTGCGAAAAATGTCTGTCATACAGTAAACCACACTTTTGGCAGACAAAGATATGTGGCATTAATTTGTTAGCAGCAAGTTTCGTAGTTGTTACTTTCACTTTAAAGAGGGGGTATTTGACTTCTATGGGGTATTAATTGCTGATACATAACATATTTAGATCACCAGTCTAACTTTTATGAGACTCCCCTCTCTTTGCTCCCCATGTTAATCCCACTAATGAAACTACTGCACATCACTTCAGGTTTGTTAAGTTGTTGTGTACAGTTTTGTATCATGTTTTTGTAAATTTATGGAGAATTGTGGTAGCATGGGTGACGTAGGCTTGTGGCTGAGCATTGGACAGAATCTTACAGCTAACAGTAAGGAGGGTTCAAATGTATGTTCAGGCCATAGACTGTATAAAGAAGTGAACTAAGTGAGTGTGACATCACCCATAGCATTCAGCTCCAGTCAAATGAAGCTCATCCAGGCTAGAGCGGTTATGGGGTGAATTTGGAGCCAAGTTTTATATCTGAATTCTGACCGTGAGTATCATAGCAACCAAAGAGCCAATCTGGAGCGAGGCTGAAGGTAACGCCCCTTCCCACCCGCTCTGCTGGTTTAGCTGGGAGTGGGCGCTTCAATCAAACCTACTGCTAACGCTAACAGGAGCAAGAAAGCGCCTGATTTGTCTGTTATTAATGTTCATATCTTGATTTACGGACAAAATAGCGAAATAAAAACACCAGGATCATGCAGAGCAGGTTAATACAAAGTGCGTCCATGCTCACTTTCTATTTGGAATGTGGTGTCTAGCAGGTTAGCTATGTCCATTTATATATACAGTCTATGGTTCAGGTATGTTTTGGACAATGTTATAACATGGTAGAAAGTAGAAAGAAAGAAAAAGAAAGATTTTGCATAATACCCCCTCTTTAGCATAGTGGACCGAAACAAGTGGAAGGGCTGTAATTTGTAAACTCTGCCGATCTAAAATGAGTACACGTCCAAACACAATATTTCCTGGCTGCTTCTTACCTCGTGCATTTGAATGGCTCCTAGTTTGATTGGACTGCGCTCTTAAATGCAGCTGGCATCCGAGTACACACGGAGTTCTCCAGATGTGTTATTGGATCTGTGTGCCCCTTGTGGGTCTTCCGACGGCACCGCAGGAAATGAAAGATTAAAGCGCGTCCCCGGCTACTGTCTCCGAGTGCAGCAGCTCCAAATATGTCCGACCTGTGGTGAGCTTTATTCAAGACACAAAGGGCCTTCACTAACCCCGGACAAAGTGGACGTCATTAGGAGGAACGGCCTCATTGCACTTATTAGCACTAGCAACGGAGTAAGGCAGTCCGTGAGGGAACTTGTGCAGAATGACACTTTTTAAAAGGCATATTTAACAAAATCAACTTTTAAAAATGCTATAATGGTGTTCCCTGATTGGCTAACACAGCAGTGTATTTCGATTGATTCAAGCATGTTTGAGTAATCCTGTTTTGTCCTGCATTTGAGGCTTGAGTGCTCAGAAAATACCAGTTTTCATCTACCTCCTATCCCCGCCCCCATTCCTTTGTATTTAATTGTGATTTTGAATAATATACAGTGGGTTAAAAAATGTTCAGTATGTCTTCTTTAAAACATTAACGCTCCCAATGCGCAAAGGAATCTCAAATTAACTTTACAACTTCCTTGAGGAGATAAGCGTCCACTCATTCTTGCAAACAAGGTGAAGTGTCTTGCCAGAGGACACAACAAGATGCAATGCTAGCAGTGAGGCTTGAACCCCCCAACGTTTTAGTTTGATCCATTGAGGTAAAAATGTATTACCCTTACTGCTCTTTTGGAATCTCCAACCAAAATGATCAAATGCTTTTCATACATAAATTGAACAAAAAGACAGCTTTGGGTTTTCAAGTTTCCTTCCTAAAGTTTTATGTTGATTGACCTGAAATTAACTTTGCGAGTCACAAACACGTAGTGACAAACAAAATGCGATCTTTTCTACAAAACATTCAACAAAGACTTCGTTTTGAAGTGCGCCGGTGATGACAAATGCCACATGTGTCTCATTCAGGACAGTGGGGTGCATCTTTATATTATTTTTGACTCATTAAACACTACTCATTAATAGCTTCCATTGCCTAAACATATTAAAGTGATATGTTTTTCTTACTCATTTCAACTGTATTCCCATATTAATCCAATGTAAATGGACTTTCGAACTCACATCCCGTAGTCACTTAGCCAGCCCGTAATTTATATCTTTGAATTCTCATGCTAAAAAAGGGAGCTGGTGCCATGTTGTACAATAAAGGCTAAAATACGGAGGCATATTTCTTGGGCCTAATAATAAGTGAATTAGTGGTGGGGAGTAGTTCAAACAGTGCATATCTTAGCCAAACAGACTCGCAGCTCCCACTGTGCAGAGGAATCTCCTACCAGCCCTCCTCCCTCCATCTATCTGACAGGACACAAGCCTGATGTTGTGAGGAAAAAAGCCCAAAGCTGGAAACTAAATCTCAAAACGCAACATACGGTAAAATACTGTAAAAACTTTTTTGTAAATTAAAAATGCACTATGTAACTACTGGCTAATGAAACTACTGCACATCTTATCAGGTTTGTGAAGCTGTAGTGTATCGTTTTGTATCCTGCTTTTGTATATTTATGGAGGCTCGTGGGCTCACCGTTGGACAGCATCTTACTGCTAACCGTAAGGAGGGTTCGAGTAGGGCCCGGGAGAGATCGCTAAATTACTCAAACATGTATGGATGGCATCTAAAACCTTTTCACAGAATGTTGACAAACCCCTGATTGTGTTGTGATAGCGCTCTGAAGGGAGGGGAGACTCGGAGTGTCAAAAATGAAAGTGAAACTTGTTTAAAGAAACATGTTAATACGTTATTTTTACGCATTTTTAAAATAATTAAAGGTAACACAGTGAGCTAAATACGTGCTAGCAGTTAATATCCCATAGAAGTAAAATACTCCCTCTTTGAAAAAAATGGAGGACTACTATTTGGAACGAATTGAATGGGGGATTGCTTTGTGGAGGACAAGAGAGGCCAAGATAACGGCTTTTATATGGAGAAATACCTTCATGCTGGTAACTAAAGCCCAAGATAAAGATAGGTTCCGTTGATTGCGTTTGTCTGGTCCATGACTTCATGTTTACAGCTGGAAGGCATAAGTAAACCCCCATATAGTCTTTATTTTGTTTGGTATTCTCATCTCCCTAAAATGCCAAGGCTATTTTGTGGGAATCATTATGGCCGGGGAATGGGTTTGTGGAGTAGCATCCGCGTGTAGTGCTGAAAGGTTATTTTCTTCATGAACACTTGAGGGTCCACTGATCCCTTGTAAGTGTCTGCTGGAGAAGGCATTGACATTTTATGTGAATAGAAACCCCCCTTCTCAATAGTAAGGGTCTTTTTCAGATCATTATACGCAACCACTCAACCTAGTTTGGTATTACTCTACTACGCTTAGTTCCTTCACCAAAATTAGACGAATTGTGAGACATGGGTCCCTTGTCCTAAGTGGTATTAAAGGTCCTATAATATACAAAATGGATTCTTGTGAGCTTTAAGCCGTGTTATATTGTTGCCCTCTCCTCAAAAACATACCTGGAGTTGTGTTTTTTTTCATTCACGTATGTTTGAGTAATCCTTTATTATTAGTCTGTCTACATCTCCAAAGCTCAAAATGCTCTGTTCCACCTTGTGATGTCATGTAGTGGTAGTTTTCAAGTTACCACCTACCTTTTACCTTTAGTTCAATAGAGATTGACAATTGCAGGGCTGAAAGTATCCAAATCATTTAGTGAAGGTGAATGAAGTTTAAACACACAGTGGAGCACTTCCTGTATTGCCACATGACATCACAAGGTGGAACAGAGTGTTTTCTGTTTGAGAGAAGAACTCAGCCTAAATGTGCAAGATTTGTGTGTTAAACGTGTGAATGAAACAAAACACATCTCCAGGTCTGTTTGTGATGAGGAATCATTATAACAGAGATCAAAAATAGCGTAATACGGGCCCTTTAAAGAGTGTTTTTCCAGGAGAGGGCTTTGGATGGATTGTAAATATTGTTGTTGGTACTACAAGTCTGAGCCTGGGGTGAGCCACTTCTGCCTCATGATGCATTTGTATCGCTTGTATTTTGTTTTCTGTCATGTAGCTTCTCTGCCATAAAAAACAAGAATCAGTTGACATCACCAGCTTGTTCTTTGGCTAACTACAACTGAGCACTTTCAGGTTTGGACAGTGACGCTCATACTTACATGTTTGACCCATGTTTGAACTTACACCAAAATTTACATTGGAAGTAGGGATGGGACTAGAGATCGACCGATATGGGTTTTTTCAAGGCCGATGCCGATTGTTCAGCGCAACCGAAGGCCGATAAGCTCTGCCGATATTTTTGAGCCAATTTTGATTATTTCCTCCAAATTATGTAATTTAAATTTTCTACAAACTCCCCGAAAGCCCTTTTTTACCTTAAACCTTTAGAAAAGCGGTGTAGTGCAGCTATCTCTTCATATTAAAATGTTAATATAAAGCTTTGTGTGTATTTTCTAAGCAGCAGTTTGACCAAAACAAAACATTGGTCTATGCTGGAGATTTAAGGCCGATACCCGACACACTAAGTCAAAATATCGGCCTTATATATTGGTTGGCCGATATATCGCCTATCTCGAGATGGGACAATAAACAATAATATGGATAATCATGATAAAAAGATAATCGTCTTTATATGACCGGAATGTGCAGATGAAACTACAATCCTATAACAGTTGTTTAAATATGGAACCTGTTCATAAATAAATTAATTAACATTTTTATAACCATGACATTTTAAAACTGCAACTTTAATAATCATCGTGATATAATCGTTAATCGCAATTATTTTGGCCATGATAATCTTAACACCAAATTTCAATATCGCCCCATGCCCAGTTGGAAGACAAATTAAACTAAACTTAACGATAAAGTCAACGTGCATCTTAGTGTAGGTAATGTGACCACTGAAAAGCACATACTGTCCCCATATGGATATTCATTCTGTGCATTTGACCCACGCTTCAATGCCACTGGAGCAACCTGTCAGTGCATCATCTCCAGATCGTGAGCTAGTCTGGATCAGGAGTACCTTAGCTGGAGGATTAGCCATGTGCATGTTTTGGGTGTGAAGGCCAGGAGTCAAACCCAGAACCTTCTAGCTGTGAGGCGAGAGTTTTATATTGCGTTCTACGGAGGTACATGAAAAATATGTTGTTTAAATGTTTACTACAAACTCCCCGAAAGCCCTTTTTTTTACCTCAAACCTTTAGGAGAGCGCTGTAGTCATGTTTTGTGCAGCTATCTCTTTGTATTAAACATGACCTAAATTTGCAGGATTCCTTACATACTACGCGAGGTATGTTTTTGTCTACCTTATAATAAAGCTAAACTATCATCTTAGCAACATGTTTGTCGGAAATAAATTGAACTTTTACACTATCTGGTGTTATACTTTTACAATCGTTTATCCATCCGTTGGCTTCTACATCAATGTCGAAAATCTTAGTAGACAAGTCCATTGAATGCAAATCCCTCACCTGGCCTGGGTTATAAAAGCTGCCGCGGCTCTCTGAAAACAGGTCCACATCATTTGGAAAGGTAGACTTGCCATTTCACGCACCAGTCTCCAAGCAATCCGTACAGACCACAGACATTCCCCGACAGAATTACAATGGTACAATCACCACAAAACAACTTGGACCTCAACATTCATCCTGCTCTTATCACTTCTCTTATATATTTCTCTGATATTTTATTTTTGGAACAACTTTACAGGCACAAATATGGAGTTTAGTGGCGGTCTCTGTGGACCAGTGCTGCACCATACACCTACGTAGAGTTGAAATTGTAAGTTGAGTTGGGATAGTTATTAAATTATGATGGTTGCAATTATTTCGGTAGTAAAATGTCCTCTGAAAATAGTGAAATAATGTGTTTTTTAGAGAGTTTTGTACCTGTAGTTTAGACCTGTTTTGAATTTAATGGCATTGTTGTATTAGTTTATCAGCTCATATTTCAGTCTATTCTCGAACTCCTCTCGAACCGGATCCTACTTTTCAAACATACAGTATATCGCAAATCAAATCACAATTCTTGTCCAAAAAATTAAAAATAAATTAAAAATCCAGCCCTACTACGGACCATACAAACCCTGCACATCCTTGGAGTACATTTGTAAAAGGAACCCATTGTCCAAGTAGCATCAAAGACGGGTCAAATGTAGGATAATTACTATATCGACTTATGATGGAAAGATCTTTTTCAGGGGTCAATATTTATCGTGTGTATCTTTTCTTTGTACTGTGTGGAAAATTTTGGGTTATTTTTTGCAATATGATAAGATTTGAACGGTAGAAGTTTGAATTATGAACTTCTATGACTCATTATAGATCCAAACTAATTGCTTAAGTGTTGCCTTCTGCTATGGAGCTCAGTTTTTTAATAATATTGTACATTCAGAATACTTTTTGGTGGATAATTCTGTTTTATGGTTTGGTTTCAATATTATTGTTTATCGTCTATATTTAGTTTGACGATATATTGCAATTCAAAATAAGTTATCATGACAGGCCTAGTCAAATGCACAGCACAAATGGACCTATTTACGCAATGACATTTAATATTCAGTTTGTACCATTACATGCATTTCTTTGGAAGAAAGGAGTTGAAGAGAACAATACCATAGTGAAAGTGTTTGACAGTGTGTGGTGAAGAAGAAATATTTTGTTGGGACTGAATGCCTTATTTGTACATTGCACTTAGATATAGTAATAGCAATAGTAGTCTGTTTTAAGTTTAACATGTATCGTCAAAACAAGAGACTTTCTAGGCTCCATACGGCCTCTCTGCAGTTTGTCAAATTTTTTAAAATGCTTTTTACTTTTTTTTTTTTTTTTTTTTTACTTTTTTTTTTTTTTTTTTTTTAATGAAA
>KN469385.1:0-20921 GCA_000787095.1 Periophthalmodon schlosseri
GTATTAGTATTAGTATTAGTATTATTACTTTTTTTTACAATTAATTACAATTTACAGTTAAATTTAGTCAGAAAAAAAAAATCTGTTCACCGTTTTTGGGCTGAACATTGTTTGAGCTTAAAATTCTCTAGTAGACCATAGACTAGGCATCTAGGCTTATAACAAAATGGGCAAAATACGTTCAATAATATCGGCTCGAATACTTCTATAATACAGTAGTAAACTAAACGTATAGGCCTATGCCTATGAAATAGAAAAACACACAGGCCTATGCGTTTTTCTATTTCACCACAAGAGGGACCCAGTGGTGAGCCATGACCTGTTGTGGTTATTTTAATAGATCCATGTGTGGTACACATTTGTAGAGCACCTGATAGTCTGAGACAATTTGGCAAATGAGTCCTTACA
Organism: Periophthalmodon schlosseri; assembly: GCA_000787095.1. NCBI lineage: Eukaryota > Metazoa > Chordata > Actinopteri > Gobiiformes > Gobiidae > Periophthalmodon > Periophthalmodon schlosseri. The sequence goes on from KN469385.1 coordinate 409, forward strand.
ATGTGTCTTCTAGTCGAGTGTTTGTTTAGTTTTCACATCAATAGAATGGCTAAGGGTCACTAAAAAGTTTACAGTAGAGCTAAGGCCTTTGGGGAAATTGTGGGAGAAAAAATATTTAGAGAGTTACAGTTTCCATTGCACTTTTATATTCCTCTCTTTGAAATATGAACATTTTCTCCTGGTTGCTATTTATTGACTTCAGCTCCTCTTTGCTCAGAGTTGCACCATGTGTTGAATGTTGTTTTGTCTGTTCACTAATTTCTAAAGCAAATTGCCCATGGTGGAATTAATAAGTCATTTTGATGATTAAAATATAAAAAATAGCCACATAAGGACCACTGACAAACATTTGAAAAACAAAAAAAAACTTGAAACAATTTATTTTTAGTCACCACTTTTTTTTGCAAAGCAAAAATGCAATTCAGTTCTTCAGCTTTCTTCAACTAAATTTATATTTGCTTCCTCTGCAGTAGTTATGGCCACTTTTTCTACCAACTTCTGCAAGAAGCAAACAGTCTTTCACAGTGAGCCCAAATCAGCACAGTATGAGGAGCAGAGGCCTCTCTCTTCAGCATGAGTTTGAGAGAATGTGGCCTCTGGGGATTGATTTTCAACTCGGGCTGAATACGGAGCTCAGTTTTCCTTCATCCATGTCCACTGCGGTCTGCCTGCTCTGGGCTCTTTGGGCTTGAGGCGGATTCACTTATGTGGCCTGCCCTTTTCCACAGCCCGCACGCCCCCTCTCTCTTCTTTCCGAGTGGTTCATGATTGTAAAGACTCCAAACAGTGCAGCTAGTTCTCCCCTTCTTTCATTCATCAGGATTCAGGGTGCAGCGATGGTTAAATTCTTGACCATATTCATGAATCCACTTGTTTGCCACTAAAAAACAAAAAAAAATATTTTAGTGAAACGTGTGACTTTTGCCAATTGAAAACATGTCTTCCACAGCTGTTCCGTAATGACTAATGCCTCTGTTGATTTAACTGACAAACCACACATGGCCTAGGGGAGTGTGTGGAGCAAACTGATATATGCACCAAGCAGGAGCTGAGATTAAGTTTCCAAGATGAGCAATTGGTGTCTGAAATCACCTAATAAAATACAGATGTTGAATAAGCCCCCATATAAAAAAGACTAAAAGCAACAAGTTATATCTAAGTGTCTTATTGGTAGATAGGAAAATATATTGTATAAGATGATTTTGTAAATACTTAATGCTCATTGCTGACTGAGATGTGTAGTCATATTGTACATATTGTATTGAAGTTAAGTGAGCATGTGTGGGTCAGAGAGTGGACATTGTGAATTGTTCTTATTGTTGATTGGCTGTAATTGCACTGTATAATCTATTCAGGGACTATTTTCCTATAATCTGGTGCAAAAATTATCTGTACATGGTCCTTTGAAATTAAGACTAAACTAAAAATAAAAATATATCCTTACCCCATTTGTCCCCTACAAGCACTGGACAGCCTGCATGAAGCGTGTCTACATCTCCTTCACCATTTCTGTGCAGATTCCACCAGAAGATGGCCGCTTTCTGTGACACGTCAGTCTTTTATTACAAACAGTTTATTATCTCCAATGATTAAAAAAAAAATGACAGCAAAGATCCAAAATGCCAAGGCATAAGCAATCGATAGTGTGTGACTGAGGAGGACCGAGGCAGGCTGTTTCCTACTGGCCTTTTTCTTCTGTGGGCGAGGCTTATAGTTAAGGAATCAAAGAGATGAGGTTTTAATTAGGCTAATTCTGACCAATCAGATTGGTTCCCTACAGCCTTTCCTGGTTGTTGCTAAATTAGATCGACTTGGATTAATTGCTTAGGCCTTGGCATCTTGGACCTTTGCTGCAAAAATTTTCACTGCAAATTTTCCAGTCTAAATTTTGACTGTTGAATATGACGGTTTGAAAATATATGTGCTGAATATTTAAAAGGTGAAAATTTTATTTTTAATTTTTAAACACATTGAAAATGTATACTTAAAATGTCAGCAACTAAAATTCAGAATAAAAATGATTCAAACATGTTTTTTCAGAATTAAAAAATTCAAAGTGAGGAATTCAGCAGTATTTAAAATTCAAAATCTGATGGAACAAATTATCTTCCATAGAAATACCCAGATTATGTGGGCTACGATGGAAGCATTTTGACAACAGTGCCACATGTAATATCCATGGCTTTCAAAATGATGAGAAATTGGGACTGTTGCCATAACGATTAACAGTTTAACAAAATATGATATCTTCTGAAAGGATAAAAGTCCCCAAAAGCCCATGAATAAGTAAAACAGCTTATAAGAAACTGTGGTAAATTAACGCAAAGTTAAAAAAGTAAAAAAAGTAGTAAAAGTAATTGGTATCTCAAACATTATTGAAGTAGACAGATTGTTTACCTCTACTACCGGGAGACTGAAGTTGGCATAGATGAATGCAGTGGACCCACCTGCGTCGACAGAGGTGAGCTGTGGAAAAATACATTCCTTAAACTGTGTCTTCTGCTGCTGTGGTGTACACTCAAGTTGCTGCATGCACTGTTTGCTTTTGAATACCAAGAAATAGTTTCCTCATAAAATGTGCCCAAATATTATAATCCTCTGTGGTTGTAAAATTGTGTCTGGGTTTGTAAATGATATGTCTAAAAACACTATTAAAATGTAATCTTGCTTTTCTAGTTGGGGTTCACATGCAAAGGCAAATGGATTTACTTACATATATCATGAATGTAGCCACTCGATTGCCAGTATTCAGCTTGTACACAGGACTGGTTGGAGCCTTGAAGTGGTACAAATTAGAAATTATTATTATTTTTTTTTATAATGAACAATAAGAATGAACAAAATCACTCAAATAATTACTGTAGCATGATCGAAGTGGGGTTCATAGTGTCCGCCAATCCCATAGTTTACAACTTGAAGGTATTCGCCAAAAGGATGGTTCACGTTTAGACCAGTTACCATGGAGATCCGGTGGTCCAGTTTCCCAATCACAGCATGGGAAGAGTCTTTAAGCCAGGCACTGGAGACAAGAATCAATGTATGAGCGTGTACTATTGAAACACATCTAAAAACATGTTTATATTCATACTTCTACCTTTTACTGATGCGATAATCTGCTGTAGCTTGTTTTACTCCACTTGCTATGACAGATCTTCTTAACTAGAAACCAAATTTGTATAAAATATACATCATTTGTATATGAAAAACACACATGATTTTTATCAGCAGTCCACATCCAACAGCACACTAAAGCCCCAAGATGTCTTTGACTAAATCTGTTCCTGTGATTTACTATGAGCGAGTGATGCAGCCTATTGCAAATCTCAAACACATTTTCTGTGTTGCACACTGAACAGCTAGATTCAATAGAAGGGCATTTCAGAAAGATTTTTAACTTTAAAGGCATAATAAGCATTACCATGACATGAGAATGCTAAATAACATGTCTTTGATCTTTTGACCACTAATTTCGTGGTTAGCTATTGTGGCTAACTCACATTCAATACTGAGCTCTGCATCTGTTTTGAATCTGCCCACACACACACTGACATAATGATGAAATAAGAACAGAACTTTCCATCTGAGCATGGGATGGAAAACCTGACAAAACAAAGCCAAAACCTGACAGAAATGATATTGCCCCAGCCACCAAATACTTTACAAATAAATTGTGGCAGCTAGACACATGCAACTGAGAACCCTGATGACATACATGGCAGGTTTCAAGAAGGTGATTAAAGAGGACTGATTTCAAACTAGCAATACACATCAAACAATTTGGAATTTGATGTTAACTCATCATTACTTACAATGCTTACTAACTTTCCGGATGCAGAAGTGTTTTCTCATAATTTTTTTAACTTTTTCATTAAAAATATAGTCTACAATAGTTTGTAAGACATTTGCCACATACTCCTGGCTGGGCAAGCCTCTTGACGTCCTCTGCCTCAGTGTGGGTGATGAAGTCATGATACAGGACCACAAAAGGCTGCAGACTCAGTATTTCCCGTTTGGCTGGATGCACAATCAGGCCTGGACTTCCACTGGTGAAGTAGTCGCAGAAGAGTCTTGGGTTTTCAAAATGTGTGGGCTGTAAAAAGAGACCAAAATCTGCAGTTTATTATACTTCCTTCGTAGATATATTACAGTTCATACGCATAGTGAAGTTTTTTTCCTGTGTATTTGCTGTAAGAACTGGAAGCACAAACTCTATAATAAAATATTTAAAAACACTGCATGGCTTCCTAGAGGTGGCACGTCACCTGCAAGATTCTATGGAAACAGAAAGCTAAAACCATACTTTGGAATGTTCTCCATGGAGATAGATAAGTTTTATGACACACTGTGGAATATTATAGCCGAAAGAACATGTCCATAAAGACAAGCAGGTTTGGACCTCCTCCAGGCCAAGAAAGTGTCAGGCTTGTGGAGATGCAACAGTAAGTACAGTAAGGATTCATGTTTTTTGTATGTTTCTCAAAACAATATAATACACCTTGGCTTGTTTGTTTAAAGGGAACCCCAAATGCATGCCTGTTCATTCATATTACATGGTTTATGAAATACAAAGAACTTGGTGATTACATGCGAGCCGTGGTTTTGGCAGAGTCTCTCATAAACATCTCTTGTTCTCAAATATTTTGAAGCTGGTCTCCTCAGCCCATTGCCTTTAATATGAGGTTTCACCACCAACAACTTCTCATATTTCTCAACATTTTGCAAAACGCGCTCATTCACTGGATCTGAAATGGTAAAACATACAAGAAAAAACTTAATACACATTTTACAATGTCATAAAAAATATAGAGAGATATAATTTTGGACTTGCTAGCGGAACTGGCAATTACCATGATGTAGTAACTCCTGGGATAGGCTCAAAGCATATGTAACATTCCCTGTCTGAAATAAGGACGTTTTGAATCATCAGTCACATATTGTTTGCAATATTAATACTGTTTTATATTCTCACTTTAAAATGAGAGAAAGCTAGGTGGTCCAGTGCATCTTCCAAAGTGCCCTGGTTCTCTGGGCTCCACTTGTGTCCTCTGAAGAGACGCACTGACTGCTCCAGCCATGGCACTGAATGGTAGTAATCCTCCTGGTCATATGCCACCTGTCACAAAGTTTAGGAACACCTCTAATAAACTAGATAGTTAGTGTTTTATACAGCAGATTAAATATAACTGAAATCTAAATAATAATAGACAAATCATTGTCTTTGCGATCACAACTCATTATAACCTCTACAAATAAAACAAAAATTAATAAAAGCATTTAACATCAAAGGCAACCAACCATTGGCAGCAATATAAAAGTTTCAATGTAGTTTCAACATATTCAAGGGTATAACTGAACAGGGTCATGCAACTAATTTGTTACACATTTTAGCTGGTTCAATGCCCACAATGTATTAAATTTTCAGAATGCATTTTGTGACCTATAATCGTCAGTGTTCAACCTCTTTTGAATGTCATGAGAACCCCTGTTTGATTCTGAGTCACGGGGAGGCAAGTTTACAATGAAATAATACAATTACTAAAACAACCTCATAGTAAAACATACTCATAGAAGCACCCTGTAAAATTGCCCTCAAAAAATATCTTAAGGCAATCTAATTCTTGGTGCAAATCATTGCAACCTCTGTCACAAAATCTTCTGCAGAGATAATGACTTTCCCATTCAGCATCCAGACCCCTCATATGCTCTAAGAAATTCCCACTGTGCAAATGTAGAATTGTAGAGGAACTATTTTTCATAGGAGTTGGAAAGTAGATTCTCCCTCCAGTTTATTTTCCAGAGAGGATTCCTACTACACAAAACCAAGAAAAAATAGAGGGGTACAACTAAAGGGTAAAGGGTACAACTTTCTAATAATATTTGTTCATAATGAATTAGTCTGTGTTCAAGCTTTATTAAGGCTATTTAAAGTGTTGTTATTATTAAGTGTTACCTAGGCCTGTCACAATAACAAATTTTGAAGTTTCATATATTGCTGAAGTAAATATAGACAATAAACGATAATATTAAAACTAATTTATGACACAATAACCCAAGAGCAGATTTAAACCACAAAAACTTTAACAATATTCTTAAAAGATCATGAGCTGCAATAAATAAATAGAAGGATGAAATGCTTAAGTAGTTAGTTTGCATGTGTAATGAGTCATAGAAGTTATTAATTCAACATTTTATGGCTTAAATCTTATCCTATAGCCAAAAAATAACCAAAAATTAGTGCAAAGAAAATGTGCACATGATAAACATTGACCCCCAAAAAATATCGTTCCAGGTTTCATATATTTAACGAAAAGTCGATACAGTAATCGTCGTGGCAGGCCTAGTGTTACGGGATAAATAAATCAAATTTTCAGTCTAACTCACCTTACCAACCAGAAAGCAGTCATCACCAGACAGAGGGACAGACACAAGCGGCCTATAAATCTCGCTGGTTCCACCTCCTCTGGTCATTGTGAGGAAATGCCCCCTAACAAGGCCCGACACCTGCAGAGAGTACACATCCTGGAGCCTCAGGAGTCCTCTCACAGCCCCCTGGAGGTCCTCAAGTTTGGGCAGAGCTGACTCTTCCTCCTCGTAACTAGATCTGAGGGCTGGAAACAAAGGACCAAAAGGTGAACCACGGGGGGTCAGAGCAGAGAGGGGGAAAGGGTGTTGATAGCGGATTGCCTAAAGGGATACTTATCACCTCCATATGTTTAAGGGTGAGAGAAGAATCAGCTAACCTTGTGAGTTTTCCAGAGCTTCATCACTGTACACCACATTGGCCCATTCTGAATACAGTCGTTTGATAAGGGTGAAAGCCAACAGAGGGTTTGCTAGAGCAGTTGCCTGGCCTTTGTACACATCAGAGTGGAGATGGGAAACTTTGGCATAAAAACTGTGAGAAGATAATTTGCTTAATTATCTAAAATATATTGAAAAACAACAAACTTGCATATTCTAACTTGCAACTGGATGGATAGCCAAAACAATTTCTAGTCACAACTTAAATGTGCCCTATGTAACCATTTTGGTAGTGGGTGAACTGCCTATTTGTCTCCATGGAGGTGACCTCAATTTGCCTTGAATGTTCATTAAAGTCACCTTTCACCACTGAGACGAGTAGGTGATTATTATTAGACCTATACCATAGTCAGGTTTGTCCTACAAAGTGACTAAAGTTCCAGTCTAGTTTCTTACTGTGTAAATCAGAGTGAGATGAACACATTGGAAACTATGACATGGTACTGCACTGTGCTCTACACATATGATGATATCATTACACACAGATACTTTAACCCTATGGCTGACCTATTTTACTGATTATGTGTGTTTGTGTTCTACATATATATAGTCTATAGTCTTATTGTTGTTATTATTATGGGCAAATTACAATACAGGCTGAAAACTTACTCACCGCCTGATGTCCTGTAGCCTATCTGACTCCTGCTCGATGTAACTTTTGAGAGAGTCGATCAGTTTCCGCTCTGCACTGATGGTGTGCTTCACGTTCACAAGCGACGTATAGATTTCAGCCCAGCAAAGAGGCAGTGAAGTCCAAGTGAAGATGAGGAGCAGAGCGTAGCACAGACGAGGATCCATCACAGACAGAGCCCGGTGAGTATCTGGCTCCGGGGCTGGAGCTTCAGTGAGCGGGTCACGGTGAGTCAAAGCTCTCTCTCCCCTACAGCCTATCACATCTCACACGTGCGGTGCTGACAGAGGAGCGAGCTATTCAATCTGTTCAGTCTCTCTCTGGTCTCAGCTGCGCCAAGTAACTACACAACATTTATTCCAATGAAAAGTAGATCATGATTGAAATAAATAAATGTAGGCCAACACAAACGTTTACTTTGTAACACTCCCCCCTAGTGGACTGTTGTGTTTTTTAGTTGTGACTTCGCTTCTGAGATTTGTCAGTAATAGTTTACATTTGACTGACTAGCAGGCAAACAATAATTCATAAAGTGTTGAAGCATACATTTGGGAATCATTTGTCTTGTCTGTCTTCATAGTCCCGATTACAATATGGGACACTTTCAGGTTCAATAAATCCTGTAGCAGTAGATATACTTATCCAATATAAGCTACTCTGTAGTCACCGAATGAAGGTCAGCCAAAATTCTAAATACATATTGAGTAATTTTTATTGATGTAGCTTGGTACACATTTATACAAAGGTAAGTAGCCAGAATAATCAATTATGGTGACTTTGCATTTGTATCTCCAACGCCCATTGCTATACAGTATAGGAAAATGTATGTTTAATGTCACATTATTAAGTCTCAGTGTATGACCAGAATTTAAAAAAGCAATATTTCAGAACGTACAAATGGCAACGTCATCTACAACAGAAAATGATTTTACAATTTTATCTTGTAATCTACATATGCACCAAAAACAGTTGTTTCAGTGAACACATAATTATATTATATATGCTTCACAATAATCACATCCACTTTAAGCTGAATTCACATTCACTTTTATACAATATTAAAATGTATAAAAGTATTGCAGATGTATGAAAGCTCACTGTATGTGTCTTACTGTCCATTACAAGCAGAGCATATTCTTCACCAATATCCCATGTTATGGTATGCGTTCTTATGGTATGCTTTCTTATGGGCTGACTTTCTGTGAGCAGTACAGGAGTGACTTCCCGATGCAGGCCCGGAGACTCTGGTCCCTGAATCCGTAGATGAGTGGGCTGAGAAAGCGCGGGATGAGGATAAATGTAAAGTAATTGAAAAAGGCCATATCCTGAGGCTGCCATCCGTGAACCACCACCAGTGTCTCTGTTATTGGGTGAGTGAAAGCCAGGACACACAGGACAAGCTGAAATCCATGTAACAACACTGTGTGCATTGCTTTGTTTACTGACGCCCTATCCTGCCTTAACTTTCTCGTCTCCAATAGGATGCGCACATAAGTAAACAGGATAATGACTGCTACCACTGCAAAAAAAAGTATACTTATCACTGCTTTAAATAGCATTTGAATAGGACTAGTATTCAGCTTAAAAGTTTTGCATAAAACTGGGGTAGAAAAAGGGTCCACATTTGGGTCATGCTTGCCTATCGAGAAATCAATGAGGGGAAATAGGCAACTGATGATCCACAAAGACAAAATGATAACCCAAATCCGGTCAGAACGCCAAGCTAATGGACGCTGCAGTGGATAGACTATGGCAATATATCTTTCTAGTGACATAGCAGCAAGAATCAAGGGGGTATTTTGGAAAGTAGCAGTTGATACAAATAGCAGAGGGATACAATAGAAAATAGGGAACTTAATTTGACACACAACAAGAGCAAACAGGACAACAGAGGATATGACTTGAAAGGCATCATTGATCAGCATGTAGGCAAAAAGCATGTACCGAGAAGTCTCCAGGAACTGTCGATGGGAGGCGAATGTGTGCAGCATGACAGCGATACAACCAAGAAACACACAAGCCAGAGGGATTACAATAGACACCTTTATAATGACAGGGAGCGCATGGTGAGCCGAGCTGTTGGGTTGAAAGTCACTTAAATTAAACATTTTTCATAGCAGTTAAGCAACAATAAAGCTTTCAATGTGTTTGGCATGAAATAAATCAGGCAACTGCAACAAATAAGACTAAAAGATAATACACTTCTTCAATCAAGTCTCTATTATGTGTTTTCCCTAATTGTTGCGCTAGGATTCATCTTGTCCTCTCTACACTATGGGTGTGTTCACAGTGGCACCCCATCAAAGCTATGAATAAACTGGGACTAAATACAGAACTAAAATGACTACACCAGGACTAATCTGGGATCATACCAGGGACAAAGAGCCCCAAGACTCCAGGATCTCACATGCATATAGTTTTCACAATAGTATTTGGGCTTCCATTTATATGAATGCTTGCAGAGCTTAAACCACCAGTGAATAATCAGTTTGCAGTCACAACCCCTCAGTAACAGGTTTCACTGGGATTTATTATGGGTGGGGTTGGCAAGTTATTGCAACTAAAACTTAAAGGTGCACTATATAACTTTTCTGGCGGAGAGCACGCCACCTGCTTGTCTCTATAAAGATGGTATTGTTTTGATTACAATGCTCCATGGTATGGCAGTAAACATATTTATCTCCATGGAGACAAGCAAGTGATGCTACTTGACCAAGTTAATGGTCAGATCTGTGGAAAGCAGACCCCGCTCATAGAATGTGTGTTTTTCAAGGAATCATTGAGCAATTAAAACACCTGTACTGAAAAATTGTGAAATAAATAAGTTTATTGTCACATTGTGGAACAGTCCTGCCTGGCAAAGTAATAAGATCTTCACAGAGATAAGCAGGTTACAGACACCCCCACCAGAAAAATTATATAGTGCAACTTTAACAAAAAGAAAATTCAGAAAATTCATAACGCACGTTTGCTAGCATAAAAAGTTAAAGTATTAAAAGAAGTGAATTAATGCTGTCTGATAATTACAACACATATGAAACTGGAACAGACCTGTTTTTGTGTGTGTGTGTGTGTGTGTGTGTGTGTGTGTGCGTGTGGGTTGAAGTCTCTCTGGCTGGAACAGTAAAGTGTGGTATTGATTTGCTGAGTGGGCTGTCTGCAGTTATAGGGTCACCGGTTCATTTTCCCTAAACTAATTTCAGAAGATGACCAATAGATGTCGCTAAAATGAGCATGAAAGACCGGATTGGTTTGATGAGACTGACGTTATTGCAGTTTAACTCTTTTAATGACGCAACATCACTGGTATTAAATAAAATTATTAATATGTAAATTAAATCAAGATTAATGCCAACCATTTTAACCACTAAACTTTGTGTCTTGTAGGTTTAGGGATATCACATACATGTCTGAGTCTGGAACATTTCCTCTTCATACTACTAAATTTATACTTGTATGAGTGTAGAAGAAGAAGAAGAAGTAGTTGCAGTAGTAGTAGTAGTAGTAGTAGTAGTAGTAGTAGTAGTAGTAGTAGTAGTAGTAGTAGAGTATTAGATGACAAATTATTTGCCATCACTTTACTGGTCTGCACTAGATCCTGTACATTTTAAATCACTTATATAACTATTATTTACTGTCCAGTGAAGTTATCGGTGTCAAGTGCATCAGAGTATTGCCCTCCTGTCCCCTGTTTAGCCATTTGCAGACTCTAGCAGATGATTAACATGGAGCTCTGGAGTCATGTTGTGCAAACATTTCACAAACAGGTTGACTCTGGGTCTGTGGTCTCTTTGCGCAGGTTCTACGTCAGAGTTGTGCTGCAGATGATTGGACCAAAGCTTATCCATGGGACAAGCCTCAGAAAGTGTCCACATCTGTAACCCATGATGCACCTGCAGCGTTTTGCTCAGACTGACAAATGGTCATTAAATGCTTTGGATATCTTAACAAGGCACTGCATAAATGTAATGAATTATTATTATTATAAATAAAAAGATTGCATATGATCAAATGAATAACAAATTACAGTTGCAAAGGGATGTGCATGTGAAATGAATGTTGTAAGGATAAGACTACAAAAATTGGCTGCTAGCTGAAACTTACTTCGTACCAGAATGAACTTATTGACAAATTCACAATGTAAAAACAGATAAAAGCTTGATGTCTCTCTAGTCAGCATGTAGTGTGTATGTGATTGTGCGCACTGATTATGCCTTATACGTACATTTGCAGTTAGAGTCAACAGATCAATATGTTTTACGCAATACTAGGCCTATAAAATGCCTGGACATGGCCTGTTGGATATCAGTATACTAAAAGCCTCAAAAGCAACTTCAGACTAAAAGGGCCTTCATTTTTTTTCAGACGCAGGTGTCTAATATTGTGCACAATGCAAGCCGTTCGTTGTTCAGCATGTGCTGGCCGCATCGCAGGTGCTCTGCAAAGAAAGACGAGCAAGAGATTTACAAGGTAAGGTTCTCATATTTTACCTTTACATTTGAGTTTTTAAGACTTATATAGTTTTTATACTTTGTATTTCTTTTACAGTTCTGACAGTGGTGTCTTCAGCATACTGAAGCCCAGCTCCCAGAAGCTGCACGAAACTCTGAACAACACACACATGAGCAGAGCCTCTTTAAGTGTTGGTCTGGGCCTCAATACTGTCCCTTTCTCACACGTGGGTTCCTAAGGTTCTATAATATCCAGTCATTTTACAGATTCCCGTAAAATAACCACGGTTTTCTCTTTGTTTTTCGTCACAGCAAGTGGAAAGTCTCTCTCACGACTCTCTGATTAGAAAAGCTGCATCAGTGGTGACAGACAGTTCCAGTACATTTCTCTCCCAGACCACACTGGCCCTCATAGACTCTCTTACAGATTATGCCAAGGTATTACTCTGATATCTCTGTATGGAACATGCACTATATATGCATTACACGTGCGCATATTCACAAGTTTTGATTGGTAATGAGTATACTTGTCCGGGTTCAGGCTGTCCATGCTCGAATTGCTCTCCAAAGGCAGTACTTGGCCACTTTGGGAAAGCTAAGCCCAGCGGAAGACGATTCACTTTGGCAGCTGATCAACAACCTTCGTGCAGAGGTAAGTCTATAAAGAAGACACTGAATGTGCTATATCATTGTTTATATTTGGCATTTATAGATGTTGTTTTTCTTAAAGGCTGCTGACAGACTAAGTCAGTGCAAACACTTCGAGTCAACTTGGATCAATGCCATGAATATGTCAAAAATGGCAGCCGAGGCGGCATATGTTTCAGGTATGGAGGGAGGGCTTTTTAATTATACTGAGTTTAATACAGCCTAGGCCATTATGAGATTTAAGATTCTGCTTATCTTTCAATAAGATTTGCATTTGTTGTTGTGTACAGGAGCGGAGCAGGCATCGATCACAATAAGGACCAACATCCAGCTGGCCCAGTCCCAGGTTGATGAGGCAAAGAAAGTGTCGACTGAAGCAGATAAGAAACTGGCTGAGACTAAAGCAGACGAGATCCAGAGGATGGCCGAGTATCACGCTTTTCTCCAGAACAGTGAGCATGAGGTGCATGAAGCGTATCTACGAGAAGACTAAGAGAGTTCAGAGCATCCAGTTTGAATGTAGCTTGTCATGTGTATGTTTTAGTTGTTTGTAAAAAAAAATCTTTGAAATAATTTTTCTACCAAAAGTTAAATCAACTGTTTATACTTTATTGTAATAATGTTGGCAATATAAATAATTTATTAATATTAATTATTTATTTAATAGATGTCAGTAGCCTGTATAGGCTGATTTATTTTTGTGTATAGAACATTTATTTATAACTGTGAAAATAATGTTGAAAAGCTGTAAAATAAATGACAAAAGAGAAGCATATTTGCCATTGGAGTTTTGAGGTTTTTTTTTTTTGGTTTTTTTTTATCATTTTAACTATTTTGAAAAATACACTAAACTAACAAGACAACAACCTCTTTGCAATGACACAATATTTTTGAAATACTCAAATTCAAAAATGACTTTGTTAAAAAAAAGATACATTGGAAGGATATAATAATATATTTATCTAGACTTGATATCTGCATAGTGGCCTTGCTTTGCCCCAAAATATTCGTAACATTTATACAGTCACCTTTAAAGTTAAAAAAGTCAAATCATGTAATATCAGGTATTTAGTTGTTTTGGTGTAACCTAGTGATAGTGGTATGTCTACTCTCATGTGTAATATTAAAGTCCTTGGAAACTAATTAAAGTAGAATTAATTATTAAAGACAGCTTTGTTTATGTTCAACTCCTGGGATTTCTGTCACACAATCCCATTCTTGTTTATTGTTAACACAGTCTGTATCACTGTTTGTCAATGTTATCAATCTGGCCAATCCACTGTTAACAAGTTAAATCGAGCAAAAAAAGAAATACAATATAAAAACAGAAAGCATAGTTTTAGTACCAAAAAACATAAAAATGAATTGCTGGCCTGGCTCATTTCCAAACCTTTGACCCGAAAACATAAGGCAACATATTGAAACATAAATACAGTTATCACTAGCTTTTGACCACTTCAAAATATGAATTTTAATCTATACCTTTACCTTTCTCAGCACTGGGTAATATAACCTTAATAGAGGTAATATAATAACAAAAGGCAGATAAATAAATTAGTAATAATATTCTAATGTAGTGATTAGAGGAAAAGTCTCATAAAACTATACACATAATAATAGCCATTTACACTGTAGAAGTGTATTCAGTCTTTGCTTTAACTTGAAATGAAAAATGACAAGCTGCTGAACTTACTTAAGATGACATTTGGTCACATTCTGAGAGTGACTAAAACATTGATGAAGCAGCATCTCCTCTGGTCCAACCTGAGTTTGGACATGTCAGAGGTAGTCGTCCTCACTGGACTCTTCCTCCTCTTCCTCCCTGGTGCAGCTGCTGCTGTAGTAGTGACTCGGACCTTCACCGGGGTCGCTGCTTTCAGCGGAGCTCTCCACAGTGAGCTTTGAACTTTCTGAGCTAGCAGAAGGACTGCGGCTCATCCTCCACAGCTGTTGGGAAAATGTCCGCCCCCAGCTGCAGTACTGGCCAATAGGACGCAACATTCGGACAAGCTCACGGGCCTCCTGCCAGTAAGAAGTTCACTTGCTATGGCCTCGCGCTGAGCGCGGTTTGTTCATAGTGGTCAACATTTGGCTAATGTAAGAGGTCAGCAGGTCATCCATCTTGTAGCCCTGTAAAGATAAGCATGCAAAACATGTGTTTTTACAAAAAGATGTATTGTAAAAGAAAAATTCAAATCTGTCAACTGGACAAAAAGTTGTAGGAGTGAAGACCTTCACCCTCCAACAGAACTGAAGAAGCGGCTTGGATGAGCAGCGAAACATCTTCACTCCTACAACTATTTGTCCAGTTGACAGATTTGAATTTTTCTTTTACTATGGATCATACCTGGATAACTGAGGGATTACACAGACAAAAAGATACATTCAAAAAGAGTTCAAGAAGAGTAAATATCCTCACCAGTGACGTCTCACAGAGCAGCTTGCTTCCTTTAACCAGGTTGCCAATTGTGATATGGAAGTATGTGTTCCCACTGCTCCAATTGGAAATATTGGTGAAGGGATGGGTCGTCAAGATGTCCTGTTTAAACACAAAGCAGTCACTTTATTGTGTAAGATTACAGGTGTGACAGTGGCTTCAGTCAAATCCCATGCACAGATGATGACCAGACAGAATTTGCAAAAAGTGCACACCTTTGTCTTTGGGTCAATGAGACTAACTCCATGCTTATTGATGGCAATTAGCAGAATCTCTGGATACTTAGTCTCTGTTGTTTGCTAAAGACAAAAAAGAGCACAAAAAACATTAACACATAGCTCATAATGAAAAACAATCACCACAGACGTCTATGTTTACCTTGACCTCAAAGAAAGCAGATCCAAAAGTGGGCCATTTATAGATGGTCTTCAGGAACATTAGTTTAGCTTCCTCTCTCGATTTACCCGCTTGTTTGTTAAAGTATGCAATTACTGACTGTTGAACATTCAATAGTTAATATTAGTTGTAATTATTACAGCTGAGAAGTTAAGTAAAATTATTAAGAAATGTACCCTTTTCCAATCATCTGGCGACATTAGGCGAATTAGATCCAGAGGCACCAACTCTCTGAGCATTTTGGGAATTGTAGGAAAATGTGATTTGTCATCTTCAAACTTAACACGGTAGATCAGTGCTGCAAGCTGGAAAACTTCCTCTCTGGAACATTTGTGGTAACCCCGCAGATACTTGGGTAACTCCTATAGTCAACAAGAAGATGCCATTAATATTCTATCCAATAAAAATGCGATTGGTTTGCATAAGACAAACCTGATAGTAGTGGAAAATTGAATCAGCAAAAGAATCTTTCCCTGGGACAGTGGTTGTCCATAACTTCTTCATGAAAAACACCTGATACGTAAGTGATGGAACAATACCTGCAAAAATATATATTCACTGTCAGCTGAACCAGCTGCAAAACCACAACAAACAAAAATTATCAACTCAAGAAAAAGACAAAGCTAACCATCTTTAGCTGGTCGGGATTTCTTGATCCAGTCGGTCAAGTGTCTCACAAAGTCAAAGAAAAAGTCTCCCTGTGGTACACTGATCACCTGTGGGGAGAAAAATATGTTATGACAAATATAGCCCCAAATACATGAAACAATGTGATCAAACCTTATCTGAGATCTTGACAAACAGACTGAAGCCCTCTGGAGTTTTGAGCAGCAGTCTCGTTGCAATATTCTGGCACAAGTCTTTTGCTTTTGTGCTGGACTCAACCTCAAATGCCTAAAATGGGAATAGGAATGTCATAATATAACACTGTAGTGTCATGATTATTGTGAAAGTAAACATCATGTCATTTTACAATTATTCACAATTATTACATCATGATCAATCAGTGGAGTGAAGATATGTTTAATGTCATGCTGTAGAATATGCTAGGCTAAGGAATAGCATACAAAGACAAGCTACCCAGTTTAGCTACCTAGAAGCTACCTAGAAGCTACCTACGGCACATTTAATTCAAATTACTCTCTAATTACATTTATTTCAAATTACTCTTCTCTTCACTCCCAGAAGGAACAATAGCAGACATTGAGGACAGTTACAAGTACCTTGGTATCCCACAAGCAAATGGCAACCTTGAAGAGGAAACAAGGAAAGGAGCCACGGCCAAATACCTCCAACAAGTAAAGCAAGTCCTAAAGAGTCAGCTCAATGGCAAGAACAAGACCCAGGCAATAAACAGCTACGCCCTGCCAGTAATCAGATACCTAGCAGGAATCATAAGCTGGCCAAAGGAGGAGATACAGACCACAGACGTTAAGACCCGAAAGCTTCTGACCATGCATGGCGGGTTCCATCCCAAATCCAGCACCCTGAGACTGTACACGAGACGCGAGCCGCAAGGAAGGAGGCTGAGAACTAGTGAGTGTGAGAGCCACTGTCCAGGATGAAACATCCAAGATCCATAAGTACATCAAGGACAAGGCCCCAACAGATGACGTGCTCAGCGAATGTCTCAGACAGTGGAGCGCAGAGGAAGATGTGCTGGAGGTATCATCATGGGAGGACAAGCCCTTGCATGGGATGTACCACCAGAACATAACTGAAGTGGCTGATATCAAGAAATCCTACCAATGGCTTGAGAGAGCTGGTCTGAAGGACATCACAGAGGCACTCATCCTGGCTGCACAGGAGCAGGCCTTGAGCACTAGCGCAATAGAGGCCCAGATCTAGCACACCAGACAAGGCCCAAAGTGAGGCTGTGCAAAGAGGCCCCTGAGACAATCCAGCACATAACTTTAGGGTGTAAGGATGCTGGCAGGGAAAGCATATATGCAGCGGCATAACCAAGTGGCGGGCATAGTGTACAGAAACATCTGTGCAGAGTACGGGATGGAGACTCCAAGGTCAAGATGGAAAACACCGCCAAAGGTAGTGGAGAATGATTGAGCCAAGAACCTGTGGGACTTCCAGATACAGACTGACAGAATGGTGATGGGGAACCAACCGGACATTGTGGTGGTGGATAAACAACAGAGCAAAGCCGTTGTGGTGGACATTGCAGTTCCAAGTAATGGGAACATCAGGAAAAAGGAACATGAGAAACTATAGAAATACTAGGGGCTCAAAGAAGAGCTGGAGAAGGCCTGGAAGGTCAAGGCATTAGTGGTGCCCGTGGTCATTGGAGCACTCGGGGCAGTGACCCCCAAATTGGAGGAGTGGCTACAGTCAGTCTCACAACTATTATCTTGTGATTATAATGTGATCTGATCATTATCAATTAATAGAGCACTCTTGACATCACTAAATCACTAAATGAGTATCCATTTGTTACTTTTGCAACAATGCTGTATAGTAAGTCTATGTACACACCTCATCTGTATCATCAGGGAAGTAGACTTTGTGGAAAATTTGTGTTGTTTTGTGTTGAATGGCTTCAACTTCCACCAAATGAGGAGCGTACTGCCTGGACCCATTACTGTGAAAAAAAAAAAAATATTATGAGACCAGATCGAAAACTAAATTGTGTATTTAAAATGAGTGATATTAGTGAAGTACCGTAAAGCTTTATGCACTCTTTGCATGCAGTCTGCAGACAATGGGTGGTGCTTCTTAGACTGTAGAAAGCGCTGGATGTGAGGCAGCAGCACATTACTGGGAGGGAACAAACCCGTGCACAGCCATAACAGCTCCCAGCCCTTCTCCTCGCTATACCTGCATAAGGCCAACGTTATAAATTAAGTGACCTTGGTTAAAAATAAATAAAATATTGTTATAGGCTACATACTTGACATGGTTGTCTGTGAGCTGTTTGATAATCTGGCAGTATATCTCATCTTTCAACGGTTCGGCCTTTAACGCTCCTTCAAAAATCTGATCTGTTAATTCATTCACTGAGCGTGTTCGCTTTGATGGATAGTCACCCATATACTTCATCATGGGTGAGGACAGTTAAGGAAAATATAGCCATTTGGAGAAAAATACATGTCATACAAAGTTGATATTGTCTTATAACAGAGGATATCAATAAAGGCCATGCAGGCTTCTTGAGAAAGGTCTTCATGGTTGACCACTTTCTTGAGCAGAGGCAGTTTGAGTGGTTCCCTTGTACAGCTCCACATCTTGTCTTTCCCACGATTCTTGGTAACCATCACTCTGCTCAAGGTATGTTTCGGAGGAGGCCTAAATAGCAGAAATAATATTAATATTGAAGGTAAAAAAAATCAAGACTGTAACTCGTAAGGGGTTGAATTTAGAGGCAAACTATGTAACTTTTCTGGTCAGGGGTCTGCCACTTGCTGTGTCAGTGGATGAGGGACCGTCCACCACAAAAGCTACATAGTACATCTTTAAAATACATTTTAATGGTTGATCCTAAATGCCATGTTTGTGCCCCTTTTGTAAGTGTTCCTGGTTTGACCCCTGCCTCTCCCAAAATGCTGTACCTGAAGTAGTCATATGAGAACTCCTCCAGTGTGTACGGTTTCAGTCTCTCGTCAGTCTCCGGCATCATGAGCTGAGACACACGGACCGACTCCTGCCGCTGGTCTGGCGTCATGGTAACCAGCGCCTGATTACAAACAAAAACATGTAAGCAAGAATAGATGGAGAAAGCAGCTACACTGTTGTTTTAAAGTTGTATGGCATGATCATTGTTAAAAGATTTAGAAGACATTAAAGATGTTTTCCTTACCACTATCTCTTGCTGTGGTCGGGTCATTGTGGGCAGGACATAGACACAATCTGCAGGGAAATCTCCCTTTTTATTGGTTCGCTCATTGACCCCATGAGCCCAGCCAGAGTTGAGGACCTGCTCCCCTGTGTCCTGGTCCAGGACAATCAAGTCACCTTTCTGAAAACTGAGGAATGTTGAGTCCTCTCCAGCTGGAAATAAAAAATACAGTTAATCATTTTCTGGAACATTTAGCATCAAAATGTGTTACATAATCCAGATAACACATTTGGATTTGGTATTTAATTGTCTTTTTAATGTGACAGTTCTACTTACTGGGGTTGGGGTTGTCTTGCAGAGCCACTACAAACTTGGACCGGTTTCTTAACCCTTCCAGGAAAGTGACCACTAAGTCTCGGATGTCCTCTGCGTTGTTGGATGTGAATGTGTACTCTTCACCTTTAATGGTAGCCATGGTGAAACTCTGGCCCTGTAATTTTCCTCCCCTGAAAACAAAACATGGTTAACTATTCGAATATGCAAACAAATATTGTAAATTAATCATCTTTAATGTCTGACATACTTGCTGCTGGAGACTGCAGTGATCTCAGGAAAAGAGAGCTCTAGGAGGACCTGCTCCTGCTCATCCACAAAGTACACACCAGTCCAGTTCACAGCCACAATCAGGTCATTTTTAGGCAGACTGGGCCCTGTGTGCACAAAGAGGGAAGAGGGAATATTTTTCTTTCATGGGAATGTCAAGCCAAAGACTATTGTTTTAGTAGTACAACAAGACAATATACTGTTAATGGTAGTATAATGAAATAGCATACCTGAAAACTTAAAAGCTTCATAAAACCGTGAGAAAAGAAGGGGCCATTTATGTCGGGCAAAGTCCACCACTTCCTCCTTCACTTTGAGAGAATCAAACCTTTTCTGAGTGTAGATGCTCTGAGCAGAAATAAACACATTTATTTAGAAGACATGTAAAACACAGTAATATAATATGCCACTAGAATGTCTATGTTTGATCAGACTAAGGACCTTTTTGTGGGCAGCCATGATGAAATGGGCCCACTTCTCTACCCCTCTGGAGGAGCTGATCTCACGGTCTGGGATGTAGGAGGGGATGAGGCTTAGGAGTCGCTCCAGGAGGATCTCTGAACCATAGTCCACATAGTACTGCTGTGAGGCCAACTCTGCCAAATCATCCTATGAAAAGGTAAAGGATATAAAGTGATCCATCCAATTAATATCTTACAAAATCTTTTCTTTATTACTTGAATATTTCTATATTAAGACCAGTATCGTTGCTCTTGCGTATGTAAAATCAGCAGCAATGTCAGGTAAGGAAAATTTTAT
>KN469385.1:23617-38381 GCA_000787095.1 Periophthalmodon schlosseri
CAGCATCCTCTTTGGCCAGCTGTGCCAGCCGCTCCTGCACAGGGACAATCACATAGTTACAGAAGACTCCTTTCAGAAGCATAGATGCATAAATGTGTTTAGCTTTACCTGGTGCTTGCGCTCAGCCTCCTCCTTGGCTCTTTTGGCTGACATCTGATTCCTCAGTTTGGCCTCTTCAGCGAGACGCATCTTCTCTGCCTCCAGCCGTCTTTGATACTAAAAATGAAAATTTGACGAAAAAATGTATTTGGTAAATCAAGCCTTCTGATATAAGGAGTATTATTGTCATATATGATCTAAGTAAGTAAATCCAAATGAAATTAGCATGAGGTTGTCTTTTATTCAGGCTTTACCTCTCCCTTGAGTCTCTTGTACAGCCGGCGGGCGATCATGCCCCTGGTGTAGGCCTGGATGGTGATGACTGCCCACAATCTGTGTCTAAAAGCCCGCCGCACAAGGTAACCTCGGCAACGTCCCTGGAAGCGTGTGATTCGCTGACGGGCCACATGATACGAGGCACACAACTTCCTGGATCTGACCAGAGCTTGTAGACGAGAGAACCCGGCTCGCATCTGAAACAAACAATAGAAACAAGACAAATTTACTGAAAAAAAACCACATCAAATCAATAATTAGAAGTTGCTGTTTATGTGGGTGCATCTTACAGCCCCATAGTTCTTTCTGCATTGGTAGCCTCTCCATGTTTTCTGAATGAGTACTGCTGATTTCCTCATCCTCAGGAAGTTTGACCTGTAGCAGAAAATAAAGCCATAAACTGGGATTTTCTGCTTAATTTTAGCGACAGAACCCACCTGTCTTTAAAACCTCTCACCACCTTTTGGATGAGAATAACTTTGTCTGTGATCGCTTTGTCCCTCTCAATCTCCAGAAGCATGTCATGGTGATCCTACGCAACAGATCAGAAGTAAAAAAACTGAATAGATTTAAAGTTATAGTATGGAACTTTCTGGGGGTGGAAATTGACTGCATGATTCCATGGAAATAGAAAATTAAACTATACTATGGGACATTCTCCGTGGAGATAGAAATGTTTTACACCATACTGTGGAAGATTATAGTAAAAGGAACAACATTTCCATGGAAACAAGCAGGAGAAGGCCCTCCTCCAGACAGGTCTGTGTGCTCACAGTAAGGGCACATGAGTTTTTTCAGTGCAATAAACACATCCATAATGAAAAAACATACTTTTATTTTAGTCTATTTGGCAAAAAGTTACATACTGGTGCTTTAAATGTTAGGAAAAGCAAATGTTCCAATATCTATTTTTAAATTATGAGACTTTTAGCGTCCTCATCTTGACATGAAAAAAGTATAAAAACTCAACAATGACAAACCCTTGCCTGCTATCTCTAAACACATCCTGAGTGGGAAATGTGGCCACTGCCCTGCCCTGACCTCTCTGCACACACTCTGTTTCCTGAAGCAAACTCACACATAAGACTCACAAAAAGTACATGTAGTACATGTACACCTATATAAATGTAAGCATTTATTATCAACTACGACCAATTTCTAATGGAATCTAATGATCACTTGACCTTTTTAACTGAGAGGTTCAAAGCCAGTCAGTAAAAGCATATGTGTGTTTGAGGGAAAATACAGACTTTAGAGAAAGAAATGTGGCAATTGTTATGGGTTAAATGGCAATGTTATTGTTTATGTTCAGACAATATTTAAATTGTAAGCCTATTTTATTTGTTTTTTAATTAAGACAAAAAAAATCTTGATTAATTTATTTCCCAGCTCTAGCATATAATTTATAATGTTTTTTGCACCTTGAGGAAGATCTTTGTCTTTCCCATCTGCCAATCATCATCTCTGCCCAGCACAGCCTCAGCGATCCTTTGACACGTTCCCCTGAGGTCCTCCTGATCAAACAAACGCAACAAATGTCACACCAAAACCAACATTTATCAGCTCATACAACAACAAAGGCAGAGATGGAAACTAAAACATGCTAACAGTGAAAAAGGTCCATTGAGTTATTATTAATCACCTGTTTGTATGCTGGTTTAACTCCTGGCATTAGCACCCGGTAGCGATCCACAAACTCAACAAAGGTGTAGCGGATGGGGTATCCTGCCCGACGGATACGAATAGTCTCCATCATCCCAGAGTACCTCAACTGGCGCACACACAGCTCCCTGTCAAACAACTAAAAGACATAGCACACTTTTGAATGCAATTTACTCACAATATCATTAGAATATGGGCAGCACCTACAAATCTGAATATAGTATGAAGGGTTAAAAAATTCAAAATCACAACAATGATCAGAACCTTGTCTTTAAAGAAGAACTATGCCACATTTTTGGGGATCCATTATCTGCTTGTCTCCATGGAGATGTTATTTCTTTGACTGGAATGTTTCAATAAATGGCTTCAAATCATGTATTCAATTTCAGTTATTTTTGTCACAAGAAAATGCCTTGTATGTGGAACATTCTAGCAAAAACAATAACATAACAAAGCAGGTTCCGGACCCTTCACCACAAAGGTTAAAACGTCTTAAAGGGTCAACGTTTGGAAATCTAAATTGATACAAAAAAATACTTACCATGGGCTTCTTGTACTCATTTGGTTTAATGCAGCGAACGAAAAAGGGCTGACACACACTCAGTGTTCTCATGAGCAGCTCCAGAGATCGTTTGAACTGACTGCTCAGGGTGGGCGAGCGCTTCCTGGTCTCTGCCCCCTGTCACATGGAAAAGACCAGAAAATGTCAAAACAAAGGAAGAAGCTGCTTTTATGATTCCTGGACGTTGCATTAACTTTTATCTGTCGCCCTAAATATGCATGTTTTAAAGGTGCACCATG
This sequence comes from Periophthalmodon schlosseri, assembly GCA_000787095.1. Lineage (NCBI taxonomy): Eukaryota > Metazoa > Chordata > Actinopteri > Gobiiformes > Gobiidae > Periophthalmodon > Periophthalmodon schlosseri. The sequence continues at coordinate 26,456 of KN469385.1, forward strand.
CAACTTTTCTGGTGGGGGGGGTCGTCTACCTGCTTGTCTCAGTGGAAATGTTATTACTTTTCATGGAGATAGATAAATGTACTGGCATACTTTCTAGGCATAGCAGTAATATGATATCTATGGAGACATGCTGATGGCAAACCCTCAACCAGAATAACTACATGGTGCACCTTTAAGCATAGAAATTCATGGACATATAATTGGACAAATGCCTCAGAAGGGAATGGCCTCAACAAATAGGTTTAATGGATGCAAAAGAACTTTCTCCAGCTAAACTCAGACAAGACTGAAGTCATAGTCTTTAGCCCACAGAAACAAAGAGAAAGTGTCAGCAGTCACATCCCGTCTCTCTCTCTAAAACCTTCAAATCAGGCTTGAAATCTAGGGGTAACAGTGAACTCAGACTTGAACTTTAACAGCCACATCAAATCAATAACATCTGCAGCTTTTTACCATCTAAAATACATTGCAAAGATCAAATCAAAACATCTGCAGCTTTTTACCATCTAAAATACATTGCAAAGATCAAAGGTATACTGTCAAAACCAGACTTGGAGAGACTTTTCCATGCGGCCTGCTCACTGGCCTCTCCAAAGTGGTAAGACAGCTGCAGTACATCCAGAACGCTGCTGCTCGAGTCCTGACTAGAACCAGGAAGAATAAGCACATAAGACATGTGCTCAGGTCTCTGCAATGGCTTCCTGTGGCTCAGAGAATAGACTTTAAAGCAGCTATGCTTGTGTACAAGTCTCTCCATGACCTAGCACCAAAGTACATCTCTGACATGTTAGTGCCATATGAACAATCTCGCCGGTCCTAAGGGACTGGCCTCCTGCTGGTGCCCAGAGCCAGGACTAAACATGGGGAGTCAGCGTGCCAGTTTTATGCAGCTAAAATCTGGAACAGTCTTCCTGAAGATGTGAGACAGGCCTCTACTTTGACAATGTTTAAATCCAGGCTCAAAACAATTCTGTGTAGCTGTGCATATGACTGAAAGGTTTTTATTCTGCACTCTTCTGTTTTAATGTTAATTTTACGATGATTATTTATGTTTTGATTTGTTTGTATTGTGAATCTAATTTCTTTCCTGTTCTGTAAAGCACTTTGAATTACTTTGTGTACAAATTGTGCTATACAAATAAAGGCCTTGCCTTGCCTAATCAGACATATATAAATAAGAAAATATTACTCCAGATATGTATTTGGGTTGCAAAGAACATGCTGCAATGGTTAAATGCTCATAAATTTTTGAGACATTTCATAAAAGGATTGGGATTATTAATTAATTGCAAAACAGAAGCTCTCACTATTACCCAATCAATAAAGTTTACCTTAGGAAGACTTTTGGCAGGGGCACACATTGTACTAGCAGGAGCATAACCGCACAGAAACTGGTGAAAGGTACATATGCAAAAACACACAGGGACAGAGCACAAAGAACACAGTAATGTTAGCACAAAGCTGGACATTACTCGGAAACATGCGACTGAATAAGACATGCAGAAAACACACAGGAAAGTTTTAACTTGAACTTATAGTAAGTCTACAAGTAAAGTAAATCTTTTACCATAGCAACATCGGCCTGGAAAATTTGTTTGATGAATTTGTTTTTAGAGGAATGCACCAGCTGTATTATGTCTCCATAAAGTGTGTCCCGGTTTTTCTCCAAGAAACCTACCAGAAAACATGCATTAATAGAAGAATTAATATATATGTTTACAAATGTACATCCCACCTTTTGTCTCATAGTAGACCACTCCTGCAAAGTGCTGGATCCCAAACTGGGTCTCATAGTTGTTCTTTGGAGGAATGTAGTTGGTGTTGAGCTTGTGCTGAAAGTTCAACTTGTTCAGCATTGTGGCATCTGTACCCTGTCCAGAAAAAAAAGAAATAATAAAAATAATAATAAGTGCACAGCTGTAATATTCATGCTTGATATTATAAGATAAGGTAAGATAAATTGTATTGTCCACATAGGGAATTTTGTTCTCTGCATTTGATCCATCCCTCAATGCCTCAGGAGCAGTGAGCACCACAGCGCAGTGCTTGGGGATCCATCACTGTAATTTTATTGCTAGGCTTGGTCAGGACTACCTTAGCTGGAGGATTTGACCTATTGGGTTGATAGGGGAAACCCAGAGGAAACCCACCTAGACACGGGGAGAGTGAACCATGCAAACTCCACACAGACAGGCCTGGGTGACCTGGGGATCAAACCCAGAGCCTTCTTGCTGTGAAGCGTGAGTACTAGTCACTCAGCCACCATGCAGTCTATTCATACATTGGCTAGAGTCATGGCATTTATTTTACAATGTGAAAACTAAGGTCTGAGCAATGGTTTGGCAACTTTAAAATGTTCCTGTGCAAGGCATTCATTTCCATGGTACACCTTTGAGTTTAACTATACACACAATTTATGTATTTATTTCTGAATTTTGAAAGTACACTATTATCACTGTCATCATCATCTACTCTTTATTGTCAGAGTACATATTATTGTTGAGTAGTGAGTGTTCATAATGGATACCTTGGGAAATTTACTTTCTTCATCGATCAGTGAGATGATATTCATCGGTTTGATGGCAATCATGTCCAGAGCGTCTTGATTATCTGTAAATTCAATGTGCTGCCAGTTGATATTTTCTAGGTTGTACTCCTCCTGCTCCAACTTAAAGACATGTCGCACAAAGAACTGCTGCAAATTCTCATTGGCGAAGTTGATGCAAAGCTGTTCAAAGCTGCAGAAAGACATATTTAAGATAACGTCATCTATTATAAAGCATGTATTTATTTCTGCTATCATTTTATACCTGTTGACAGCAAAGTTCTCAAAGCCAAAAATGTCCAACAGCCCAATAGACCGCCGAACAAATTTAGGCTGCATAGATGGGGGCTTGTAGATGGCAGCATTAATCTTCTCCACAATCCACACGAACAAGCGGCCGTAGATACCCTGCAAATACAAATCATACATTAAATCAGTTCAAATATAGAGCCTCATGTAACTAAAGCAAAGTTACCTTGACAAAAGCATCTCGGACATCCAGGGCTTGGTCCATGTTCAAAGGTGTGGACACGGTCTCCCCACGAGTGATCAGAGTCCGACTTGTCAGGCAATTCTGCAGGTCTTTAAAATCCACCTGAACACAAATTAATTCTCATAAATCTTCAATTTATTTTTAGTAGTTTTTTTGTTTTTAGTAGATTGTTAAAGTTTTACCTCCAACAGTGTAGCCGCTGTTGTAAGAGGAGGACTTCGGACCACCTCACAAGCATCAAGGTTATCATAATTACGTGCTTTGAAAAAAAAACAACACAATTTTACCCTCTCTTTCGCATTTAACCAGCCCAAAGTTTGTTTTTAATTTTACCTTCATACTGTAGATTCCCCATGTGCAAAATAGCAGCGAGCAGTTTTGAAATCTCCCAATTCTCTTTGTCTGTAAACATCAATACCTACAGTGTGAGAAAAATGTCAAAGTTATACTAGTTGGAAGATGTAGTTATAATAATTCCTTAGATAGTAGAAAGTGTTATAAAAGACTAATGTATAAATCTAAATAAATACCTTCATTGCAGAGCGAATGTTGGAATACTCTTTTAGATCATCACGTCCGTCACACACTGTACAGTTTCCCTTAAAAACAAAAAGGTGGGTACATAAAAACAACATAGACAACAAAATTAACTATTTTCCACAATAATGCACAAAAATAAGTGGTAAATGTTTCTCACAATAGTTAAGTAGTTGTAATCTGTGGCTTTGCTTAGACCCAGTTTCTTCTTTTCATCTGGGGTCATGCCTTTTAACATGCAGTAGAAAATGTGGTAGTTTCTCTCATCATAGGCCTACAATGGGTCCACAATGAACAAATACAGGTAAAGCAAATAACATAAGACGAGACAGGGGTTACTTCTCAGTGATTCCCACCTGTCGACAAACTCTGGATTTTTCTAGAAGGTACTGCTCAATCTTTGCTCCTTCGATGGCTCCTCTCTTGTTAAAATGGATGTCAATGTACTTTCCAAAACGTGATGAATTGTCATTACGAATTGTTTTAGCGTTACCAAAAGCTACACAAAGAAGAAGACATCATACTGGTATCTAAGCCGACTTTATGAAACTAATTACACAGTACACATTTGTTTGTTCCTACCTTCCAAAATGGGGTTGGCCTCTAGCACCTGCTGCTCTATCCATGAATGCTGTCCACTGATGGCCGCAAGGAACTGAAGAATGAGTTTGGTGCTCTCTGTTTTTCCTGCTCCAGATTCACCACTATAATCAAACACAACAGGTCTGTATTATTTAATATAAAGTAGCAGATGTAGCTTTTGATGACATGACTTCTTATCACAAGTTTTACCTGATAATACAGCACTGGTCTTTGTTGTTTCTCTGCATGTTAAAGTAGCAGTTGTCTGCGATGGCAAAGATGTGTGGTGGCATTTCTCCAATCTTCTTGTTGGTGTATAGTCTGATCTGGTCAGCAGTGTAAATCGGCAATAGCTGATATGGATTAACAGCTACCAGGATAGAGCCTGTATAGGTCTGCACATCACACAATATAATAAGACAGCCAATCAACAACTGAAGTTAATTAATATATTTGGTAAAATAAATCATAAATGAATTACTAAGGTACAGCATCTATACTTATGTGTAATAATAAGTCAAATAATAATAATAATACTGTATTCTCCAAAAGTCTTAAATAGTGTTGTAGATCTTGGCTGCACATGCCACTGACGGTAAGAGCAGTTAGCTCATAGGGGTGGATAAGGTAACTCTGATCTTGCAGCTCAAATGGTGATGGATGACAATGAGAACATATCAGTGTTAGTCATGGGAGAAGAGTCGTCCATGTTGGGAGCAAATAAACATGCAGGCAGCATGCAGCTTTGTGCTCCTTTACCATCAAGCACTGACACAATGCCCCACATATATAGACAAACACTTGAGTTGAGTAAGATGCTCTAAGATCTTTTTCTTAGATTATCTGACTTACCCTGCCACCACAGTTAGTCTTCAGAAGAGGAAATAGAGGAAAGAATAGAATAAGGAGAAAAATTCAAAGATAAGACAAAAAAAGAGGGACAGACAGCTCCGCTGCAGCAGAAGTTTAAAGGAGAATTAATTAAGTAACACTTTAAGCTAGTGCTCACATATATGAGTTTTTCTCTGTATCTGATGAGTAGGTTTCGGAGGATGCCAGCCTCATTGAGGTCTCCTAATCGGATCATGTCCTCCACTCCATGAATAGAGGTGGGATGCATTGGCTTAATATTTGTGGCATTCTGAGGTGAGATCCAGTGTTCCTGTAGAGAAAAGTTAAATGTTTACTTGACACATAAACTCACTGCTGTCACTGATATTGCTGATTTCTGTAGCAAAGAAAGGAATCATTAGTTGGTAATGAGAAGAAACAATAATGACCTGGGTTTTAACATTGAGCAAAAAGCTCAATGTTAAAACCCAGGTCATTATTGCTATATGTACTCTTACGGTATGTAAGAGTATAAATATAAGAGTAATAAATACAAAGACATCAAAGATGAATCTCTTACATTTCCTTCATCGTCCAACACCTGGATCTGCCCTGAGTCACATAGTTTGACCACTGCGCCAATTGGCACCTCAAACTCACGACCACTCTTTGGATCTAACCAGACATAGTCGCCCTAAAGAACAAAAATAAATTGATTAAACACAAAAAAAACAAAAACAATTAGGCCTACCACAATCAATGAAACTTGCAATTTCCTTAAGAGTTATTTAAATCAAAGCAATTGGGTTAAGTTAAGTAAGTGGGTGAAACTCCTTGGCCTGAATGTGACAAGTAAACTTTACAACGTGAACAGGAGCAATGTATGTCACAACACATGCTTACAGACACTGAAACAAAAGCCCCCTTATCAAGTTAAAGATAGACAAGTTTTAATAACACTCAAAAATAAATTTAAATAAATCTACCGGCAGCAGCGTGCTATGTTTCACCACAGTGTTAACATTTCGCAGAAGAGCCCATTTAGCCAGATCCTTCTCATAGAGTTCAACATATTCCCGACGCTTGTACATCTTCAGAGCAGAAAATCCCAATAGCAAAATAATCACAGTCTCAGTTTAGTTAAAAAAAACCCAAACAAACACAAAAAGAACAATGGATATCAGTGTCCTTTCCTGGCGCACTCAGGTGAACTGTATCCCGACTATAATCAGACATCTATAAACTTGATCTACATCCATCTAGAAGATATAAAAACAAAAATGTTCCAAGCAGTAAAAAAAAGAAAATTGTTGCCTAAAAGGAAAACAAATAGTATTAGTGTTACAGCTGAAGTTTTTACAGGACGGTCCTCCTCTTCTGCATAGGTCTCACATTTTGTAAACCCAACCCCCTTCAAACGCATCTGTGGCATCGCATAGCAACAAGCTGTAACTTCCTCCTTATGAGTGTCCTTTGGTGTGGGATTTCCATGCACTTCAAATGTTAAGTGTTTTTCAAAATAATCAATTAAAGGATTAAACACAAGTAATACTGCAATAATTGAACCTGTGAATTTTCAAATAATTATGAACAGATGTTTATTGCAAGTAGGAGTCTATCATTGCACATGTTGTGGCTCCTTATCTTTTCTATAGGTGTTGTTTTGCTTGTCTGCTGTTATGTGTAGACTGTGTTATTGTCAGTTTGTGTTACATATATGTCACTTTAATTAAGTAAATTCCTCACCTGGCAAACTGAGCCACCTGAACATTACACCACTACGCACCTGTCACACACACATACACATAGGGCCAGTGAGGGAAGAGGCTGGGCCAACCGCAAACTATCAGAAGCCGCTCACTGAATTATTTAAATCACTGGGATGTTTGGTGTCTGTTTTTATCTGCTGACTTCATCTTCTTATTTGCTCTTTTTTTCTTTGAGCCTAAATCTGTTGTAAACTTGTGTTTCATATGTGACATGACGAGAAGTTACAGAATATATAATTTCTTTAGGTTCTTTACAAAAACGCACAAAAACATGAACATTTAACTTAGAAATTATGAATTCATGACTTTTTGTTGCATTTCAAGACAACTGGCAAAAACTTAAACTCAGGTGGACACCAAGGAATAGAGGCCACAATAGAACATAAAAACACAACTTTTTGCTTGTTGATGCATTTCTTGATTTTTTTTTTTTTTTTTTTCAAACTGGGGTTTCACATATATGGAATCACAATGACAGCCATAAGAAGTCAAGGGCTTTTCTGATTAGGACTGTCTTACTCTGACATCAGTGTTACAGACAGAGGTGTCTTGTCCAAGAACACGCAGCAACTAAACGGGGGAGTACCATCAAACTTTTAGGGGCTGATCCACTCTACCTCATACACTACTAATAATTATGTAAATTTAAATACATAGATTAAGTGCAGTGATGTTTTCATGACCTCTCCTGAGTTTACTAAATAACAGAAAATGTCAGACATGAGCTAGTGCTCACTTACATTTACTGTTATTATGTCACTGCTGAGAAGTCATAGTTTACAGCACAAGGGTCTCAAATATTTGACATTTTATTAAACCAAATCCCACATTTTGAAGATTTTCAATATAAATGACTTTTAAACTAGTGCCAGTTCAGTCACATTTATGGTTACGGGTTGTAATTGCTATTTTTTTTTAACAAGTTATCCCTCTTACATCTCCAACCACCAATGCCAAAGCATCAAGTATCCATTCACCTATTGCAGTTATAATATTGTCCACAGGAAAACTGCGGTGCGCTTGAACTTCTCATTACATTAAAATCAGGTATAAGGCTGCCCTCTGCTGGTGTATAGCACAACTTACATTTGAAGTTAGAAAGCGCTTGCACATTTCACCAATCTATTTCTGAGCTATTAAACACATTTTGAGACATGTGCTTACATAATGATTAAAAGACACAACCAGCTTGGCTCATTTGCATTTAGATTCACAACTGAGGAATGATGAAGGTCACTGGACATATCAAACTTGCATCAGTCATTGCAGGAGCCACTTTAATGCTTCAGTGAACAATGAATGTTAACATTTAGTGTATCCTCCTCCTCTAACAAGGAACAAAACAAAACTGCATATCACAGCTATTGTTATTGAAACTTTGTCCGAAAATAAATAATGTCCAGAATAAAATGTGCAGTAAGACTCAGCATTAAAGATCATGTTGAAGGTACATTTTACCGTGACAAGTGTTGCAAATCTGGTGCTGAGGCGACGCAAGTTTGGGTCCCATCCCTCGGGCGACCAAGCTGAGCCCCTTCTGTTTGTACTTACAGCCATGTAAAATTATAATAGAATCCAAAATGAAACTTACTGCAGTTTATTTAGTTTCAGTCCTAAATAGCCTATTGTAGCCTAAATCCAACATAGTAACAAAAGCTGCTATTAATGAAATAAAAAAAATATTATGTTACTGCCACTAACTAAATGGCAGACATGAACATTTATGGTGATGAGTTTGGGGTGTGCAGTGGGACCAGCACTGCACAGAGAGGAAGAGGCATCAGCTGATCTGAGTTTTATTGGCTTGTCCCATTTTGCCCTCTAAAGGGAGGGGGAGCTGTCAGAACCCATTAGTTTATCAAAGGATGAGAAGTTGAACAAAACAAAATGATGAAAACAGCCAACATTGCAGTAGACTTGAAACTGACATAAAAAGGCTCAACTAAATATCTATACAACCTTACAATCAGAATACTCCACAATGTTAAATAATGAATAAAAGAATAACAATGAGATGTAACAAACTATTTCCCATGAAAGCACAACAACAAAGAAGGCATTCACAAACAAATTACATAATGTATTCACCTGCTGCAGAATGACCATGGTCCTAGGTTGGGTCACACTTACTATGGTACATCAGCAGTGTTCTGGACCCTGAAAACAAGAATAAGTCTGCATTAAATTTGAAATAAAACTATTATAAGAGACAAGGCTTGCTGTGCAGACACGAGGCAAACACATACCTGTTGGTGGCCTGGTGCATTTGAGCTGTTTCTGTGAGTTCTAATGGAATCCATACAAAGTGCCACTGGGTAAAATGCAGTGGTCTGACAACAAATGACTGTATAAAATCTATGGTGAATATATGAATTATAATTCACCACATTATACACAAAAAAATGTGTAGTTCTGTGTTTTTTTAAGATAAAATAAACCTTTATTTGTCCCACAATGGGCAAATTACAGGAAACTTTGCAACTTTTTCTACATGTTTTATCACTATTCTATTATCCCTTTGATAAGAAGAAATTATTTTATATAATGTTTTATAAGATTTTAAGCAGTTGTACTGTGTAATTTCACTTGTAGATCAGTCAGAGTCAAAATTTGTTCCTACAAGTAATATCTAAAACCATCAAAATAATTGAAGAAATTTAAAAATACTTTTTCAATTTGTTCATGTATTTTGATGATCCCGTAGCTTGGTTATTGGTTAAGTATGATTTTTTTTTTTTTCAAGTTATAATAGGTTAATTTGCTGTAAATGAATGTTATTTTTTCCGCTTTTAACATTAAACATCCTCATCTACAAAGATTGAGGCTTGACTGTATGTGTCTTACATCATGTGATCTTTTTGTGTGAGGACGTCATCAGGATCAGATTTACATAGCTCAGAGCAGCTTGAGGTGCTTTGTGCTTGTGTGTTTATGTATATTAGTGATGATACATTATTCATACACCTTTCATTAACTGTTATTTTAACCCTTTGACTTTTTGACACTTGGCAGATGCTTCACCTTTCACTGGCTTAAAATGTGACATATTTTGCTATGCATCTTTACAAATTAAAATCATTTATTTTTAAGTGTTTGGAGATAACGCATTGTTGTTAAAATTGAATTTGATAAATTGGCATTGCTAATTGAAAAACTCCATAGAGGTATTTGAAATGACTTTTTTACTGTTGAAACAAATGAAATAGAATGTCCTGTTATGTCCTGGCAGAACTTGTTGCTCTTAAATGTACTACAACCAAAAAAGCCATGCACACATCAACTAAGTCACCCACAGTGTACCCATCAATATTTAATCACCTAATTACCCCAGCAGAGGTCTGGGACAAAGGTTGAGTAGCCATACTCAGTTTCTATAACTGTGGGAACACATTTAGACGTACTGTCATAACAAAACACTGTAAGAAAAGTAGTCTTAAAAGATTTTAGAGTTCTAGCTGAGTAGTAAGTTATGACAACTGTGAACATAAGTGACGACAGGTTAAATGGCATCTTTGTACTCTATACATTAAAGAATGAATGCATTTTACTTTATACACTGACAATCAAATCTTTATTTCTTCCAATGCATGTGGTTTGCCTAGCACTAAATTAAGAATTGATATAAGATTTGTATCATGCCTAAACATCCAGACCTGCAAGTATTCAATGTAATGAAACAACTATTTCCATAAACTTTTGTGGACATAATGACATCACAGTTACCTGCTAATTAAATTAAACTACAAATCAATAGTTACTTCACATCACTGTCTCCCAACATTGATGCGACACATGCTAACTAAAGCTGATTAAACATCAGAGCCCATGCTGTGATAAACCTATTATCTGACCTATTGTCCTTTGTGTCTGATTTGAACTGCACTCCTCTTCTTGTTTATTTCTTTGCCTTTAGTTCAGTTCCTCTCTGTTCCCTCCATGTCATACTGACAAACCAAGTAAAGCGGCTTTTTCTAAGGTAGAGGTATAAAATGAATAATTTGAATAATTTGTCCAATCTACAACTTCAATCCCGGTCTTACCTCTGTCTTGACTTCAGTATGTCCCAGTTCAGATTGGCAACACATATGGCTCTCACTGTCATGTATCTCTCCTTAAGTCTTTGCAAAGCTCACGTTATTGCATCCTCTCTTCTTGTAGGGTATGTAGTGAATGACTGCCTCCGTGCACACTCCCTTATCGGCATAAAGTGTAGTACGACTGGCCGCTCATTCACTGATCCCTGCAGCAGAGAGGCCGACACACAAGGAGAGAGTCAGTGGGGGGCGATGAGGTACAACTGAGAGTAGCTTGTAATTAGACACAAGATACATACCATAGGGTTGTGTTTCCAATTGTTCTACACTTTGGATTTATATAAAACTTAAGTATGAAAAACTAATGGGGGATTTTCAGAAGTCCCATAACATTTTATTGATTCTTGTTAGACTTAAACACATCTGTGCAAAATTATTTTAAACAAGAACGATATTGCCATATGATCTACCACAGAGCATCATACCGATTTTCACATACAAATCCAATTCACAAAATGTCAGTTTTGCATTTTTTAACTCAAATGTATTGTAACAAGGCAGCAAATAAAATATTATATTATATTATAATAAATACAAAAGTAAATAATCAAGTAATCAATAAGATTTACAGAAAGAAAGGATTTCAAAACTGGGTTTGTATTATACACTGAAAAAACAAAAACTGACTGATTACAGTTTAGTGCTGCATGAAACATCAACATTGTAATTTTGGTAAGACTGCTCTTCATGTTTATGAGATCTGCTTGAGGCACTCTTCTCTTTGGCGTCCTCTCTGTCCAATTTCAAAACAGTCTCCTGGTTTGTGAAGTAATTTAGAGTTGCCACTGGGTTTTCATAGAAGCCCTCCTCACAGACAGATGGAAGGGGGTCTGCAGAGTCAGTTTGAGTTGGCACTGCATTGAACAATATGGAGCCAATGATAATGATGACCAGGGAGACCAGGTAAAGTCCAGAGAACTAAGTATGGAGACAAAGGGAAAAAAAACTGTGTTACAGTAATTTCACCTTGCTTCCTGACTAGGCATGGGACGATATTGAAATTTGGTGTCACGATTATCATGGCCAAAATAATTGGGATTAACAATTATATCACGATAATTATTAAAGTTGCTGA